>JAGFPH010008129.1:0-28047 GCA_018207615.1 Philaenus spumarius
TTTCATGGGGGACTTAATTATGCAGTAATAGTTGAAATGATAAAACTGAACTTAAAAATATAAACAAAATTATACTTATATTTTTATTTTTATTATATTAAGATAAATAATGGAGATTGTAATTTAATTACAATTGAGAATTACATAAACAATTTGCGGTAAAAGTAATTCTATTGTAATTTTAAAAAGAATTAATTGTCATAAAATAATAAATTGTGAAGAATAACCAAAAAATAATGGTGTTATTAAACATTACCAATAGAAGTAAAAATACAAAACTAGCAACTTCAGTTCGCAATTTTTTAAATAATAATGTAGACAGCATTTCAAATAAGAAAACTGTTTTTAAGTTCCAAACACACATAAACAAACATTTTTTGGAACCTTACTTTAACTAAATGTAACATTGTTGGTAAAAACCATGCTGTGCGAAACTCAACTTAATTTTTTTAAATATTAAATTTCCTCAAAAATTATATAGATAAAAACTGTTGACTGCTTAGTTAAAGTGTTCAGGAAATGAGTTGAAGTTGTTGCTTACGAATAACTTAAGCTTTTTGAGTCCAAGGCAGGAATTACCAAAATTAATTATAATTTACATCGACATAACTACCAGACTCGTAGGAACGATAGATCTTTAAGTTTGTGTGGGTTTTTTTAAAACAACTGTCAGTGAGAAAAATTATTAATTGAGGTTTTAGTTAAAAAAATTTCTATGGATGAGTATCTTTTAGCCAAATCGAATCGTGCGGCAAAGAACCACACGAGAAACGGTTAAAAGAAATTTGAAATGCAAATAGAGATGGCAGGGACAAATCATTAAAAGACTTAATAACAACATAACTTTTAGTGCACCTTAATAGAACCCACAGGAAATAAAAACATTAGGAAACAAACAGTTTTTGTTAAATCAACTTCGATGAAAATCTCGCAGAGAAGATAAAAAATAAAATCCCTAAGTTCAGCGACGGAGTGATAAACGTTTAGCGGGTGATCGTTTTAAGTGTGCCACCATTGGCATCTCGGAAATTATTGATTTAACAGCCAAGTTTAAATGGGGGACTCATTTAAATTGATGTGGGCAACAAAATAAATTTTTTTAAAGATGGCCACCATTTTATAATATGTAAATTGGCCATGAAATTTGGACTATTTGATAGTCCTTATGGGTAGGACTAATAACATAATTCCCATTTAAAAGATAATAATTATATTACCTTAATGAGGTCCGTCTTGTGACTTTTTGTCATGGCATTAAGATGACATGTTTCGGGGCCGTAACTCCATCAACTGGTTAAAATCACACTGTTGAAATCGTCGGACATTAAAATGTTAAACATATATATATTCGCACATGACACAGACACTAACCCGTAAATTAACACTTAAAATAAAATGGATTTACATCTCAAGGTACTCCTTGGAGCGCTGACGGAGTGTACAGGATCAATTGTGAAGATTGCAACAAACATTATATAAGTCCAACAGGGAGAACGTTCAACGAACGGTACAAATAATAGTTCTATAATCGCCAAGTCAATTACGCAAATCTAGCTGAATTTAACCACAGCCAGGAGACTTTCAATCTACAGTGGAAGCCTACTTTACCTGCAAAAGTAAGATTAATGAATGCAATATACGAGTACTAAATATACAGGGTGTTTATAAACTCCCTGGAAAAATGTTGTGTATTTGTTCCTTAGGTCAAGACAATCAAAAAACGTCATATAAATATGGGTCTGACATGCCTAGTTTTCTGTCTGTCTGTTTGTGTTTTTTACATATTATTTTATAACTTGGGTACTATTTTAGATAGAAACTTCAAATTTGGCACGAACATGTACCTTCGTAGGTCAAACAAGTGTATAAAATTTCGTTACAATATCTTAAACAGTTTCAAGATGGCGGTCATTTAAAATCTTTGATGTTAAATTCCACGAAAACTGTAAATTTTATAATAAAAGGTTACCAGCAATAAAAAATGTAGAATTTTAAGACGAACAAAATCATACCTTATTTGCTACAATCGGATAATAAATAACTGAGTAATGAGACGTATACAGCCTTCAAATGAACACCAGATGACATATTAAATTACCAACTTTAGTTTTACTCCTACCAATTATATGATACCGTACTTGAAGTGGCTTCTAACCACTTGAATAAAATAAACAGAGACAACGATCGGTAGTGCGCCTTACATCAAACCGTCAGAACTCCAAGGAGTACCTTGACATGTGCATCCATTTAATTTTACGTGTTCATACGTGTGTGTGAATATATATATATTTATAACATTTTAATGTTCGACGATCTCACCAGAGTGAATATGACCAGATGATGAAGTTACGGCTCCGATGTCGTTATGCTATCATGAACAACAAGAAGTCACAAGATTACCTTATTACAATATAGTATAATTATTGTTAATTGAAAGTGAGTTGGTACCACAACCATGCAATACAAATTTAAAAGAAGCTTGATCAAGTCACTCCAATAAAGTTACTTATTAAAAACATCAAACATGACAATAATATTTCAATGGTCGGTTGAGAATTATCGGTGAAAACCTTAAAAAATTACTTCATTAAAATAAATTCGTTTTGTAAAAGATTTTATTTTTTACAGTGTTACTTGATAAAACATGTTCAAAAATCAAAATACCCAAATTTCAAGTCCAATTTGAAACAAAAACAATTTTGTTTGTAAAAAAAATGAAAAGAATAAAAAAGTCTTAAAAATGTGTAGAATTTATAAAAAAAATAAAAAATAGAGATTTCTATAAGAAATACTAAAATTAGTCGCCATATTGGAAAATAGTAGTAATTTTTCAAAATTTCACAAATTGGTTTTTAATGCCCAATCAATTTGATGCCCCTATTAAACTTTGCTGTAAAATCAACAGTGTCTTAGATCCCAATGGCAGCACGCTTAAAAAGAACACCCTGTATACCATCTAGACAGCTTTTTGAAAATTAAGCTAGTTGTGTAGAAAAATAATAAGAATTGATGATATATTTTGTACAGTTCAGAACTCAGCAACCCACTTACAGAATAAGACAGCCACGTAGTCAGTGTCCTCGATGATTTTATGAAGGATCTTCGCATTGACTTCTTCTATCCTGTCTGGCAAATCCATTGCCTCCAGACTGGTCAAGAAGTCTAAAACACTCTCCTCATCCATCAGGTCACCTGCAATACAGATAAATTTATTTACAAAATGACATTCGATTCCTTCGCTACACCTGCTTCATGTAGAAATATATTATTCAAGAGTCGGCACTTCAGAGGCTGAAAGACGAGGGGAGGAAATGATGGGAGTGGTATTCGACTTGAACACAAACAGTAAAGTGCCTCTAGAGAGTAATTGTAAATAATACATTAAATGAAAGAGCAACTCAAACAATTTTTTTGGTATGCCTGTACCAGGGCTATAGAATACAAGGGCTGGTCCACTCCTTTGATGTCGATGCTCGCCGACTGTCCCAACCTTCCTCTCGCCCCCGTACTATGTGACGTCACTGTGGTGCCATGACGCCGCGCATAAGCACGGTTCGCCTTAGCTCTCACGTGTTATTTGATATAACGTTGCAGACGAAATTACTGAAACTATTTGGTAATATATTATGTCGTTGCGTTGCGGTCAAGTTACTAGCAGACTGTTTTAGCAAGGTATTTATTTATTTAATGTTACGTTGCAGACGAGATTACTTTATGAAATGTTACCAAGATTATCAAGTTATATTGTCTACAGCATTACTTGAATATTAAAAGAAACACCTTTACTAACAAAATACATTAAAATAAACATTTTCAGAATGATGAGATATAAATAAATATATAATATATAAATAATTATAAGACTTCAACTTAGAGTACCGGTAATTATTGATAACTCAAAATTTGAAAACAACAAATTTTAAGTAATCAGCTTCAAATTAAAATAAACATTAAAAAATATTATTTATTTAATGTAAGAGTTTGCAAGTGAGATTACTTTATGTTAAAAAGTTACCAAGGTCCTCAAGTAATTTTTTCTGCAGCTTTAAGTTAAAATGTTTAAAAAAATCTTTACTAGCAAAATGCACTTAAAATTGTTAGAATAATTAGATATAAATAAATATATAATATACAAATAATTATAATCAAATTTAAACCTAGAGTAATAAAATTATTGATGACAAAAATAAAACATAATTTTAAGTTAAACTTCTAGTCTAAGATAAATGGCACAGTGTTAATTTAAATTTAAATAGTTCAATTGTTTAAATTCAACAAACTATTAAATTAACTATTACCTAAGGCCTAGGGAAGGCAAATTTCTATAAATCAGGTTTTTTTTTTATATTTTATGTCAGTAGTAATTATTATGTCAGTGTGCATATAAGCTACTCATTATGTGTTTTATTTTATAAGTATTATGTTTTATTAAACGGCAGTATCATATTCAAGTTTTGGTAGTTTATTGTAATAAATACAATTATTTTCAATAATGTGACACATTTTATTCAATTTCGTATTTAGTTTTCAGAAATGTTTAGGAGAATCAAATTAAAGTATCCTAACATTAGTACACTACAACTGTTTATTACCTAGGAATTAGTTAGTTTTATTGTAACACTGTCTTCTTCTTACATTTTTAGACTAATTGTTTACAGTCTACTTATTGCTTTGTGTAGTGTGAATACTAAAATTAAAGAAGAGAGCATCATAAATTGTTACAGCTTTGCTAAGAAATTGAAATTATTGTAGCATAGAATACTAAGCGAGAATGATTAAGCGTTGGGAATGGAGCAGGCGTTACCACCGTGACGTCATCACAGTGGCAGTGACGGGAATGCTTTCCGTGGTGGACTGGTGTAGCCCTTGTATTCTATAGCCCTGTGCCTGTACACTGTTTCCTCTGTCTTCCGTTAGAAAGCACTAGTAGCAAAGTTGTCGACTAGAGAACAGAAAGCATTTTCTGTATTACAGTTTGCAAGGTCTGAATCTGTAGTTACTGTGCAACGTGTGTTCCGTATTAAGTTCAAATGTAATCCTCCAAGTGATAATAACATCCGTAGATGGTGTCATCAGTTTGAAAACACCGGTTTGAAAATCACGCATAGCTCCAAGAAATCAGTTTGGAAGGGTAGTCGTGAATTAGCAATTGACTTCTTGACATCAGTGAAGAAAGTCTTAAGGGGGCACTCCACCTTAATATTGATAAAAATGACAAAAATTACAATTTTAATTTTTTCACCTAGTTTTGTTTTCTGTGATTTTCTGAACAATTTGATATATAATAATAAGTATAGATAATATTCTTATATTTAATAAATTTTATCTAAAAACGAAATGTTTACACATATTAGGCTTACAGATGTATTTTCTCCCAATAACTAAGTCTTTTTATAGGCCGTTTTCCGAAAGTTTTGTTTTCACACGTTTTCATTTACTGTGTCAGACATAACTCAAGTTGTATTTGAGATAGCCTCATAATTTTTGTTTTTATTTTGAAGAGGACATTTCATTGTACAACCTGTAGTGTGGATATACATTAATTCCTATAATAAAGATTTTAAGAAATGATTTAAAAAATATTTTACTAAAAATTTTTATAAAAAAATTAAATAACATATTTTTTACAGAAATATTTTATATAATTTAATATCCATACTACAGGTTGGTTGTAGAATGGAATGTCCTTTTCAAAATAAAATAAAAAAATATGAGACTATCTCAAATACAACTTGAGTTATGTCTGCCTAGTTAAATCCGTCAAAATTAACCCCCCCCCCCCCATGGGGAGGGGGTGGGGGCCCGAAACTTATGGAAAAGTCACTATAACCAACACTCATATATAAAACATAAAATAATTAGGTTTGCTTTAAAAATAAACAACATTTTATTTATGGTGGAGTGCCCCCTTAAGTAGTTGATGCTTACAACAACGTTCTTATCGTTTGCAGTCGTTACAACCTCTAAAGCCTACATACCAGAGTTTACGTGCAAACTTTGCAGACGATGGCGATTTTCTCAATCGAATCGTCTTCAGTGATGAATTAACAGTTGTAGTAAATAGACATATAAACACTCATAAATATCTGGGATTCGTAAATCGAACGAGATGGTAAAGTTACAACGAGACTTCCCTAAATTAAATGTTTTTTTGTGCCATACCCTGGTGGAAAGTTTATGGGAATTTCTTTTTTGCTGAAGCACCTATAACTTGTGTCTCTTTATCTTCATGCGCTAAAACTATGACTCTTTCCTCAACTGGAAAATGAACTACAGAACTTTATTTAGCACCAAAGCCAGGGGGGTTAGGGGGTCAAAACCTTCCCGACATCACAAAATTCAGTAGTAAAAATTAATACTAAGTTTAAAAAGTGCAAATCTATATATATAAAAATGAATTGCTGTTCGTTAGTCTCGCTAAAACTCGAGAACGGCTGGACCGATTTGGCTATTTTTGGTCTTAAAATGTTTGTAGTAGTTCATAGAAGGTTTATACGTAAAGAAAAGTTTGAAAAGTTTCCCGAAAAAGTTTCAAATTTGGAAGAAACTGAACGGCATTTATTGTATGAACTCAAAACCATAGCTCACAAAAACAGGTGTTCGTATAAAAAGCTTAATTATGTTTGTTTAAATGTATTACCATAGCAACATTACTTAACAAATTTATAATCACTTTAATACTCTTCAAAACCAACAGCTTTTTAAGGTTAGATTGAAAAACTATAAACAAACACAAATAAAAATGCTTACATAATAATTATAATTCAACTCAAACATTGATTATTAAATATCTATATAGGCCTACTTAGAGATATGCTGCTTAAAATATTGTTTATATAAAATATATCATAACTAAGAAGTTTTTAATATTTTTCAAAACATATTTTCGCTATCAATAATAATAATAACAAACAAATTATTTGACACCATGCATAACCATAAACATACACGAGTTTAAACACATTATATTGAAAACTAAACAAACAATCTGAATTAAACTAAATGCCATTAAAATATCACATACGTAGCTTTATTTTGATATATAATTGTATATTTTTAAAAAAATACTAAACAATATCTTATACTAATTAGGCCTACACATTTAAAATTACAAACTCTATTTGAACCAGTTTGTTACATCCTAAATTAACGCGGATGTTACAAAGTGATTCAAATATCTTTTCTACGACCCCCAGCTAATTTAAACCCTCTCTGAGAAAGGGTTAAAAAAAATTCGAAATTTTAGGGCGGTTTGGGGGGGGGGTCAAAGTTACTAAAAATCCCTATAAGAACGAATTGGAATGAAATTTGGTACGTAGCTTCCTTTTAGGCTGTAAGTGCTCGCAACATTGTCAATGAAATTAAGTGAAAGTCAAAATTAGTAAAAACTATAAATTAAAACGATATATTTAAAGCTTTTTCATGTTAGATAGTAGTTTACAGGAATACAATTTTCAGTGCTTTCTTAAATAGCGTAGCCTTTTTTTCATGACCACAGTAGGATACGCACGGGTATTCAACGAACACTTAAAAAGAATTACAATTACGTCAAAAAGACTGAAAATACCAACAACCACGGGCAACGCCGTACGGGTCAGCTAGTTAAATTATAAAATAGACAACACAACTGAGGATAAAGCAACATATTTTACATCATTGTGCATTGCATGCATACTGATATTTTAGATTTACTAGATTAAACTACAACGTACAATACACATGGATGCAGTAGGTTACAGCGTTACTCTCTTGTGAGCTTGATCTTATCTAAAATAAGAAAACTAAGAAGGTTCAACAAAAATACTTTACTCTAACAAAACACGCAATGCTCTGTGCATTGAAAATTCTCCCAATACGTGGGTTGGCATGCAATGTACTGTGCGTCGGCCGCTTCCCATAGTGTTCAGTGTCAATCTCACATGTGCGTCCTTAGCAGTGAACGTGTTAAAAGGGTTTAAATTCTAATCCCCCCCCCCCCCCAAAAGTTTCTCTGGCTACGGCCTTGTTTAGCACCAAGAGGATGTGCCGCCTCACTGGTATAACTCAGTATACGATTCATTAACCGAAGTTGTAGCTGACTGCTGGATTAGCCACAAAGGTCCAGATGACACAGCTTGTTTCGCATGGCCTCCACGTTCATCATCTGAGACCATGTGATTTTTACCTATAAGGGTTCATAAAGGATCATGTGACTGTGCCTCCACTACCAGCTGACCTACCCGACTTCAGAAACAGGACTTAAACAGTTGCTGCAACAATTACCCCAGACACATTGAACAATGTTTGGGACGAACTCAGCTATCGACTCAATGTATGACGAATGGTGCTCACATTGAACACTTGAAAACTGTTTGAGTTGCTCTTGCATTTAATGTAATATTTATAATCGTGTTAAATATAATACATACTACTTAAGAACATAATTTCAAAATACATCACATCGATGGTGAAGTTGCAAAACCTTATGTCTATATTTACTGTAATTGAAATTATGACAGTTGAAAAAATTATTCAACCAAGGTTATTTTCCTTGTACTGATAAGATCTTGTATGTCAATTCTTACTACAATGAAACTGAAAAAATTATTTCAAGCTCCAAATACGAACACCTCAAACAACTAAATCTGTTTTACCTAAAGATACTCATCACTTCTAGAACAATATTCCACACCAAGACTATAAATAATTTTGTTACAAACAAATTAATATTAATTTGATAAAACTCGGATGTTAATGATTTTATTTGTTTGTTCGCTTATTTATGTTTTCAGTGTTGTAAAAATAATAATTTCAAGTAAAAAATATAATTATTTTACAAGCAACGATAACTTTAGAGTTTCAATGAATGCTTCGACCTGACTTTTATCAATTTTAAAATTCTTTAATTCCAGTTTCTAGTTTTAATAACTAAGTACAAAATATTTAAATTTCAATTTAAATATGTAGCCCTATAGTAACTTATTTTTATCAAATTGAATATTACGATAAAAATGAAACCAATTAAATTAAGGCTTGGCTCCCTAAATTCAAAACGGTGAAGTTTTGTACCAATTTAAATGTTAAATAACCTAAAAATACCTTCACTATTAAGCATATTTTTTTGTTATTTTTGTCAAAAAACGAAAGCTGTATTTTTTTCTTAAAGAAAAAAGATGGTGGGTGTTGATAGCTAAGGTTTTTTGCAAACTGAGTAAAACATTAATAAAGTTTACTATTTTTTACTATTATACATTTATGAAAACAATAAAACGGTTTTTGAAAATGTATTCAGCAATCAACATTTGCATACGACAGTACTTCAAAATGAAACCAAATTTTTAAATGTATTCCACGAATTAACTGAAAAAAATTACTTATTCTGTAGCATTGCTCTTATGAGAATCAGATTCAATATGGCGGACAAGGTAGCCTCCCCTTCGCTACTGATTGTTAAAACTGTAAAAAGAGACATAGTGATTGGCCAAAATGATAATTTATTATTGTCATAAAAAATCTTAACTAATTTAGTGAAAAATCTCATAGGAATATTTAAAAAATATATGAATTTTAATAAAATTCAATATTTGCAATCAAAAATTTAATTTTTGCTGATAAAAGTTCAAAACATAAGTATATCTATATATATATAAACCCAAATACCACTCACTGACTCACTCATCACGAAATCTCAAAAACCACCAAACGGATTGGAATGAAATTTGGTATGTAGCTTCCTCTAGGGCCCTCGGTGCTCGCTAAGAATGGTTTTCAAAAAATTCGAAATTTTAGGGGTCAAAGTTACTAAAAAAAACCACCTAACTGATTGGAATGAAATTTGGTATGTAACTTCTTCTAGGGCAGGTGCTCGCTGAGAAAAATTTTCAAAAAATTCGAAATTTTAGGGGGGTTTGGGGGGGTCAAAGTTACTAAAACTCCCCATAAGAAATACATAGTGTAATATATTTATTGATATATTTTTTGTTGTTGTTAATATACATTTAAATTTGATTTGTCTATCCGTGCAAAGCCGGATCGGGCCAGCTAGATTTATATAAAAGTTACTTTACATAGACGTTTGTTGAATTTCATGTGGTTTATTGCTCTCCTGAAGAAGTACGATAACTTTTGTGACATAAGCGTTTAGCAACTTCTCCGACGATATTAATGTTTTTACTAGGAATATTCAAATAGGCCTTCCAATTTAAACGATTGTCAATGTGCAACCCCAAAATTTTGGCCGATTCCACAGAAATAAACTCACCTCGTTTCCACAGGTTGCCTACTCTGGCAAGATTGAAATTAATACAAGCTTTTATTCAATTTATAAACATTATAGACACTTTTCACAATGGTTATTGTGGTTAGATTCACAACAATTAATATCTAAAAAATATACTCTTGATTTGTTTTTTGACCATCGCAATTTTCTCCATAATAATCAAAAAGTCAAGAGGATTCAATTACAGTCGAAACAGAACAACTTTCAAATATTACGAGACATATTTAATACAGAAAGTTATTTAAAGATTCCTAGATTTATCTATGCCTTTCCTTTGTTTGTTGTGTGGGACATGTTCAGAGGTACAGTCTAAAAATACAGTAATAAACTAGCAGAAAGTCTTTCTAACCAGAAACAAGCTGTTCTTAGATCCGCTTTCTTGAAGATAAAACTAGAGTTATGTTCCACCCACACAGTTTGCTGTTGACAATTCAGTTGCAAATATGTAGTGTCCAGTGTCATTATCAACTGTTAGTTACCTTCTTTGGATTATGTGGGCTAAACAATTTTGAGATTGTAGGCGTAAAGCAAATATGTGTAATTAAATCAATCTTTGTTTGTTTGTAATTATCTGTTTTATAACCAATGAGGTCTTTATGCCAGTCCCTGTACTTGAAGAAAATACAATAAACGGTACCAGATAACTGCCACATACTTTCTCCCAGTTGAAACTGTATGCCTTCCCAAGAATAGCATAGGAGGTGGTTATTTAGAATTGCAAAAGTAGGACATACCATGGAAAATATTAGATGCATGTAACACACACCCATATTATATTATATTATTATTATTATTAAAACTATTCGATTGATTTCGAACAAATTTGCACCAAACATGTAAATTAGGCCTGTATAGATGCACGAAAAAAGGTTTTGAAAACTTTTGAAAAACAACCCCCTTTTTGGTAAAAAAAACCCCAAAAATCAGTTATTATTATTATTACTTAAACGAGAATTTTTAGAAAAATGTGATTTTGTGCATATGGTAAGGTACATTAAGGGCTACAGATAAGGCAAATTTTATCAAAATCGTTAGAGCCGTTTTTGAGAAATTTTGATTTTTCTCGTTTTTTGGAAATTTTTAGGGGAAACCCCATTAAAAATAAAAAATTTGAAAAAATGAAAAAAACGCCTGGAGATATTCCAGAACTACACCTACATACCAAATTTCATCGAAATCGGGCAGTTGGTATGGTCTCCAGCTCTGTACACAACCTAACAGACACACAGACAGACATCACCAAAAAACCACTTTTTTGGATTCAGGGAGCACCAAAACAAATAATTCCACTAAAAATATTTTTGGGTTCAGGGAACACCAAAACAGATAATTCCACTAAAAATTCAAATTCGAAAATTTTGACGAAAGCAATACTTTCTCCATATAATACGTATAGGGTGGAGAATATAAAATAATAACTGATTTTTTGGGGGTTTTTGGGAGAAAAAGGGGGTTGTTTTTCAAAAATGTTCAAAACGTTTTTTCGTGCATCCACACAAGCCTAATTGATATTTTTGGTGCAAATCTGTTCGAAATCGATCGAATAGTTTTCTCTCTAGCTTTGTATACATACAAACATTTTGTAAAAATTACTTTTTCGAACTAAGGGGCTCACAAAACGGATATTTCTACAAAAATCTGAACATCGATTTTTTTGCGATCACTATACTTTCTCTATACTATAATCAGAAAGTAAAAATTTGTTTTATTTAAATCATTGTAATATATGTTTTATACAGAGCGTCCAGCTTCGACTGTCTGAAACTGTACGGGGTTATTTGTCAGCTAAAAACAAACAAATAATACAACATAACAAGTGTTCTATCTCGCTCTGTTTTCTGTCCGTCCGTCTGTATGTGATTTTTACAGATCTCTTAATATCTAAGAAACGGTTTACGATATAATCCTGAAACTGGGTACAAATATTTATCTAAATAGGGTACATGTCACTTAATAAACTTGTTTGCCTGCAACAATACGTTTCAAAATGGCGGCAGTTGAAAATTTTCAATGTTACATTTCTAGAAAACTATACTTTTTGCAAAAAATGTAGACACCAAACGATATATGGTTTTTAATAATCGAGTCATAAATAATGGAAAACTCAAATTTAGCGATCGAATTTAGGGTTTTTTATTACTGTTTCATTAATATGACCACCTTCAGCACCTCAATAGCCCTACGTTCCAACATTAAATTTAAGTTATCTCCGTTATTTGTGACTCAATTATTAAAAACCAAATATCGTTGGAATTCAAATACTGTAGTCTAAAATTTTTACTTATTTAGATTTTTTTGTAAATGTATAGTTTTCTAGACATTTAACATTGAAAATTTTCAACTGCCGCCATTTTGAAACTATGTAATTTGCATTACAAAAATTTGTAGATAGGTGCTGTTGATTTAAATTTTCTACTACTGACTATTATTGAACTCTGATATTGAGCTACTAATACAAACTATTAAAATAAATCAATTTAACCCTCCAAGTGCTAACGTCACATCTGCGATGTATAAAAGTCGCGTTACGGTGCTACACATTTTGTAAATGTGTATGACGCCGCTATTTTTAATACAAACGGATACTTCTATGTACGATTGTGTTTGGAAAGAGTCACTTTATTATAATTCAGAGTTTCATAGCGATATCGACTCAAACAAACCTTCCGCAGAATTTTCAAAACAACTATCTAGTCGTGTAGTACGCGTAGATAGACGCTCGGAACTCGGATTTTGTTTGTTTATCCACTAGTTGTTATTCATTTTAAGTTTCAGTTTAGATCAGTTTTTTATTTGTTTTTGTAAATGTTTATTCATTTTTGAAGTAATTATGAGTGAACTTAGCAATTCAAGTGCTATTAGAGGTGCGTTTGAAAATAGTGACTTTTAGAGACTTTGAACTGTAAATATGTTTTCTTCTTTTTTTTTCCTGTACATAATGTGTATGTTATTCCTTTATAACAAATTAAAACCATAAATATTGGGCCTAGACAGTACTTTTATACCTTTCGAGGCAAGTTTTTCTTCTTCGTGCAAAAAAGCCGTTTTTTGTTTTTGAGTTTTTTTATAGACAAAAAGTTTTCTTTTTACAGCAAAGTTGTAGTGTTATGTATATTTCTATTCGCCATAAAATTATACAACTTTTGGCTATATTGGATTTTTTACATAACTTTTTTTACATATTTTAAGTAAGAGGTTTTAGAACACAAATTTTTTTTCTATTTCTACTTTGGTCAACAAAAAAAATGATAAAAATTATAAGGTAAGCCTGTTTACTGTAAAGAGCATGTAATTGTGATTAAAATGATGTATCTTACTAAAACAGTCTTACTTTACTGTTAGTGAGTAATTTATAATGATTTTAGTTAATAAGCATGCACGGAACAAAAAAAACCCTTAGCACTAAAGAGCAATAAAGTCAGCACATGGAGGGTTAAAAAATGGCAAACTAGTTAATTTAACAGAGTGCAGGCCGGATAGGTGGTTCGAATTTTGTCGTTTATTTTAATTCTCCTTGGTTCATTGAACCTCAACAAACCGGCAAGAAAACACCTCGGAAAGAAGTGTGATCAAAACATACGGTGAATAATTTTATTACAAACAAAGTAATAAGCTTACAAAGAATTTGAATTAAGTGTTGTCCTTGGCTAGCGATGCACATGTCCCAACATTGAATGACTGGAAGGCTTCTTTCAGAAGAGCTTTAAGATGCTGAGTCGTGGCCATCTCAATATCGGGAATGGTGTCAAACTGTTTTTTTTTTTTTTTTAATTTTTGAAAGAGCCAGAAGTTGCAGGGTGCTTAACACGTTCGCTACCGGGCGTCGGTCATTGTGGTAGCCCGCAATACTAAATGAAAGTCCTTTGCTGTGGCCCAGATATGTATTAGTATAACCACCCCCACATCCCGGATAAAAAAAATGTGTTTATCTATTAGTTTTCATTACATTTAGCTTATATACCATTCTGGTGGCAAATATGACCTTTTTTTTAGGATTTAGGCTATTTTTAGGTTAGGCTCATATATGAGCCGCCCGGTCTATGGTTCATTATGAATTGCACGTCTCACTTCAACCATCTACAACACTAAAAACGCGTGTCCGCACTGTTTAGGTTAGTTTCGGGTTATAGAAAACTAACAGGCTGCAAGTCAGCTGTGGTTGTCCAGGAGTACCAACATAGCAACACTGTATTTACCCTATAAGTCAAGAAACCCAGAGACCATACATACAGTATATGCGGCCGTATCCCTATAGACCGCTACAAAAGTTTCAAGCCTCTAAAATAGACGGGTATCTCACAATCGACCATTTAGTCGCACTGTAACACCGGCTCATTTTAGAGCCCCCGGGGTATTTCGACGGTCCCTATATTTATGGATTTTTTTATGCATACCAGTAGCAAACGTGTTAATCTGGTGAGTAAGGCGGATATGAACAGACATGAACACTTTTTCCTCCAAATCACTTTTTCCAAAAACTCACGAATCAAAAGCGACTTGTGGCACGGCGCGTTGTCGTGATGAAGAAGGAAGCAATTGGCCCATTTTTCTGGTTTCTTTGTTCGCACATTGTTTCGCAAACATTCCCGTACTCCTTTATAAAATTCGGAGTTTACACCCTTAGAACAAACTCTAATTGCACTACGCCCTCACTATCGAAAAAAACAATGAGCACGACTTTGATGTTGGACTTTGACTGACGTGCGGAAATAATTGGTTCACCATTGAGAACTCTTTTTCATCTAAGGGGGGGGCCATAGACCCAACTTCCACCTCAAGTTACAATTTTAGCTATGGAGTCCAGATCAGAATGAACATGATCCTCCGATTCGGTGCAAACTGAGACACAATTTTCGTTCTATTCATCACTCAAAAGTCTGGGAACAAATCTTTTCAATCGACTCATTTCCACATTTAAATTGCTCATACCACTTGAAAACAGTCTTCAGAGTTACCACATTATCGCCATACACTGATTTTAACATTTCATGAGGTTCTTTTTTCACTTTTTTGCTGTTCGAAATCCACGATACACGACAGACACGGTAAACACGACTTCCCTCTAGCGGCTGTGGAAGCTGACTGGCAAGTCAGAACGTGTTCAAACTTGACACTGCCTGTCTCAACAGAACAGACAATCGGACATATTATATAAAATGGATGTAGCGTCAGCAGTTGGTGCTATAAAAATTAATTTACCTTATTTTTTATCACATTTTTTGTATTGCCTCTAAAACTTAAATTTAGTTCTTTATTAAAAACTTTCACACAGACGAAATATTCCTCACCAAAAAATAAAAAAACTTCCTCACAGGTCAACTTTATCACTACCCATTGTAAACGGAATATAACAATCTTTAATCAAATATTTATTAAAAAACTAAATGTCACATTTAGGCTAATTTTAATTGTACTTTACTATGAATGGTAAACTAATTGTGCAAAGGTTCGCGGAGTTTTAAAGTGAAGCGATGTAATTTGGAAGTAAATTACCAACAATTACCAACCTTTGGCCCTTATAACTAAAATAAACAAACACCGTCACAATAAGATTAACAAATCCCTGTTTTATGCACTTACCTTCATAGATGATGGGTTCCTTTTCTCTGAAGTAGGTAAGCGCAGGGAAGTTCTTGATGCCATAATGTTTCGCAAGTCGTTTGTCGTTGATTTTAACAAAATCCACACCGAACGTGTCCGTATCATCGTCGATCTTCTCTAGTTCTTCCAAGACTTTATCACATGTTATACAACTCCTAGCATCTGTAACACAAGTCCAGTTTTATTATTAAAACAATTGTTTCAGAGCTGTAATAATTTAAGCAGCAGTTTTTCGTAAGTCTGATAAAGACGAGGTATATTTAGTACAGTTGTTGTTTACACGGGCAATGCATTTAGTGTCAGTGAATAAGTAGGCCTACAATTTGATAAATAATTAAATAATCAAAGAATAACTTAACAGTGATATAAACAAATTAGTCTACATATTTTAACTAATGGTGTGTATATTTTAATTTGTGTTTGGTTGTTAAATTAGGTAACTGTGATCAAGGTCTCTTCAATGCATAACAATGTCTATTTTTTATTAGAAGACATTTTTTTAAACATTTTTCAAATATACAATAATTACGATCTACCTTATAAAAAAATTGTTTATTATAACGCTAGGCTATGTTCACATAGTATTTTTTACATTTCTACTACCTTTTGAAATATTTTAGGCTACAAAATAAAAAGATTTTAAAGGGCATGCGGCACCCATCTAGCATGTATTGATTATATGCAGATGATTCATTTGTTTCTTTATTTACAAATTATATATTTATATATTATAAATACATAATTTTTGTCCTAGAGATCGCCGCCACCATTGTGCATCAGTCGTCAAAATTCTCTCTCGGGGTAAAGTGACAATTTTAGCGCCCTTAATCCTATTTAAGTCGAATATCTCAAAATCCTACTTAAGTTGAATATTTTGAAAACCAACTTAAGTTGAATATCTCGAAAACCAACTTAAGTCGAATATCTCAAAAACCAACTTAAATCGAATATCTCAAAAACCTAAATAAGTCGAATACCTCGAAATATCTTAAAAACCAACTTAAACCAGATATCTCGAAAACCAACTTAAGTCGAATATCTCGAAAACCTATTAAATCGAATATCTCAAAACCCTACTTAAGACAAATAACTCAAAAACCAACTTCAGTCGAATATCTCAAAAACCAACTTAAGGGTCGGCTCTAGTAAAACAGAAAGCAACCTGCGACTCAGCGTAGCGGCGGTAGGTTACGCGGACATTGCTCATCCTAAATCCATTTAAAACCCGCAATTATTCAAATAGCGTTTTAAAAAAATACCAAACTCTTGGGGACGAAATTCTTTATGCGAATGGCTTGGTAGTTTTTCGCTATAATTAATAGTGACAACATAAAAAAATATTTAAAATCAATGCTATAAATTGTTAATAAATAATAAACAAAATGTTTTTCTTAGTTTTGGAAAAGCCATTTGCATGCATATTGGACATAGCTTTAAAATGACATATCGTTCATAATTATCCGATCAAAAATAAAGGAAAAATTTGGATTTTAATTTAACATTGGTCTTATGGAGTGTCAGCCAACATGGCCGACAGCTAGAGCCGACCCTTAAGTAGCATATCTTAAAAACCAATAGTCAGATATCTCGAGAATCAACTTAAGTCGAATATCTCGAAAACCTACTTAAATCGAATATATCTTGAAAACCTGTTTAAGTCGAATATCTCAAAAACAACTTAAGTGGAAGATATCGAAAACCTATTAAATCGAATATCTCGAAAACCAACGTAAGTCGAATATCTCAAAAACCTACTTAAGTCGCATATCTTAAAAACCAACTTAAGTCAGATATCTCGAGAACCAACTTAATTCGAATATCTCGAAAACCTACTTAAATCGAATATCTCGAAAACCTGTTTAAGTCGAATATCTCAAAAACAACTTAAGTGGAATATATCGAAACCCCATTTAAATCGAATAGGCCTATCTCGAAAACCTACTTAAGTCGAATATCTCGAAAACCAACTTAAGTCGCATATCTTAAAAACCAACTTAAGTCAGATATCTCGAGAACCAACTTAAGTCGAATATCTCGAAACCCGATTTAAGTCAAACATCTCAAAAATCGATTAAGTCGATATTTCGAAAACGTTTTGTCGAATATCTGATTCTCCGTCGACTTTACAGATAACAAAAACACAATATTTCCTTTTTCCACAAATCAAACATGGTTTTAAGTTATTTCGGAAACCCAGATGGCAACCGAGATAGCGAAAATCCCATTTGTTTAGTAATAATGAAAAGGTAGCCTACTATGCAAATTGTTGCGGAGTTATAACGGTAATTGTGATAACATCGAAATCAGATAAGCAGTTTTGAGAGCAATTGTAAAAAGCAAACAATGCAGGCACACTGTATTTACCACTTTATACCATGGTATAATTAATATACTCGTAGGCTATAATTGGGTTGTTTCATATAAATCTTAGGTTAAGTTTACATTGTTTTATTTTAAATTTACTTTACTAATTCACCGCAACCTGGCAGCCGACCATACACGGTCATGCCCTATTATGTTGAAGTTAAATATGAGGGTTACTATAGTTAGTTTTGTTAATTTATTAAGTCTAAACTGTGTACTCAACTAATCATTCACCTTTCTGTTTATCATTTAAGTATACACATGATAATTGTTATTCAATTTGTATACAATAAAATGTATGCATTTAATAGAAAAGTTTTATAATAATTACTAGCTGTCCCGATCCAGCTTTGCACGGATAGACAAATCAAATTTAAATGTATATTAACATAAAAAATATATAATTAAAAATATTACACTATGTATTTCTTATGGTGATTTTTAGTAACTTTGACCCCCCAAGCCCCCCTAAAATTTCGAATTTTTTTAAAACCTTTCTTAGCGAGCACCTAAGTCCCTAGAGGAAGCTACATACCAAAGTTCATTCCAATCCGTTCGGTGATTCTTTTTTAGTAACTTTAATCCCCCCCCCCAAACCCCCCTAAAATTTCGAATTTTTTTAAACCTTTCTTAGCGAACACCTAGGTCCCTAGAGGAAGCTACATACCAAATTTCATTGCAATCCGCTCGGTAGTTTTTGAGAAATCGGATGGGTCAGTGAGTGAGTGGCACTTGGCTTTTATACAGGCTGATTGGTAGTCAGTGTGAAAAATTTCAAGGCGTCATTATGCATGCAAATTGCAACAAAACTACGCAATTCGGACAGTTCTATCTCACTCCACCTTCCAGAAACAGTCATTGGTGCATGTACTTACGACTGACTTTTTGAAAAAAAATGTTTTTAAGGTAAAACACCCATAGTCTTAGGAAAAGGATGGATATATGTAAAAACAATCGAAAACTAATGTTATTTCTCTTAAAACTATACTTTCAAGGTCGCTGAGATGATAAGTGAGACTCCGAAAATATTTGAAATATTTTGTACAGGAAAAACTAAAATTTGTTTCGTAGTAAAGGACGGGTATTCAAGCTCGTACTTATATATATAAAGTTCGTTTTCTCATGATATGTTGATCAGTTCTAATTTAAATTGTTTACAGTTTGAAAATATTTAATACGGAACTAGGTTTTTCGAACGGTTAGTAGACTACAACGTGTAGAGTAGTCATCTACGCTATTCCTGTTTGTGCCATATCCAAAAATGGACGGCGGGCAAGATATCAAGATGGCGCTCTGTAAGTGTTTTGACAGCAGTCAACAATGAAAACATTAGTAACTGATACTGTTATTAGCGAATTTAAATAGGAAAAATGAGCTATTGCAGCGACCTAAGGTCGGGAGTAGCAAATGAGTACCGATCATACGTCGGTCGGACGAGTTCGTTAGTCAAAAAATCCAACAACCGGAAGTACGTTTTTTGATAAGTAACTATTTTTTGAAATTTTTTGCAAGATCGAGGTGCAAACTCGAAAATCGAGTTTTTCCGCTGCGAGTTGAATGAAGGAGCGCGTAAGTCGAAGCTGGAAGCTTAGGTGCAAAAAAATTCTACTAATATCGTACATATAGGCAGCTATTCAGCGCCAGCGTGAGTAGACCAATTTCCCAAATTGTTGGTTGAAACATATGAAACATAAAACTTATCTATATATATAAAATACAATGTATGTTTGTACGTTTGTCTGTATGTTTGTCCTTTATGCGTTACCAAACCGTCCATCCGATTGCTTTTAAATTTTGCATAGTAACACAGGTTAACCCTGGGAAGGTTTTAGGCCATTTACCAAAGTCCTAGGACACTATGGCTACGCCCCAGTGGCCCTCAAAGTTTCAATGTTAATCTTATGGAAGGTCAATCTTAAGGAAGAAGAAGAAATATTTCTTTTGATTTTATCAGAAACAGCTGTTCGTATGAAAAGCTTAAAACAGCTGATTTTGATCAACAGCTGATTTTGATCAACAACTGATTTGGATCAAAGACTGAATATAATTTTAGGTTAGGTAAATCAAGCAATGAGCAGAATCCCATTATAATTTACATCGGCCCTCAGGGATACGAATTACAGTCTTTCAAAGTTTCAAATTAAGCAATAGCGAAACATTGCCGGGTCAGCTAGTAAACATATAAACTTAATTTTGGAAATTTGCTCAACTCACGTCAGCGGTTCAGCTGCGTGGTAGAGTTATTCGTGTTCTGATGTTTTTATAATACTGTATCTTGAATGAAAGATCGAATTAATATAAATACCCACGTACGAAGAATTATTCAATTCGTAATTAAAGCCTTTTTTTAATTCAAACAAAATTTCATGGAAATCGGTCATTTATAAAGATTAACATTTACTATACATTTACGTGTTTTGGGCAATATGCAATTAACAATACGCAATATTATTAAGAACATTATATCAAGCATTAAAATTTAATGTACTCAATATAATTAACTAACCTATTTAATTAATAACAATAAACACGGAGTCAATTTAGTGGAGGCTTGTGTATAGGCCCTGTGGAACTGAAGCACCCCCTATTTCCACTTGATATTATCGATAACATTTAATATAATGAGTCCTTTTACTTTCTCACTATAGTATTAGTATAGAGAAAGTATAGTGATCGCAAAAAAATCGAGATTTTTGTGGAAATATCCGTTTTATGACCCCCTGAGTCCAAAAAAGTGTTTTTTACAAAATGTCTGTAAGTATGTATGTATGTATACAAAGCTAGAGCGAAAACTATTCGATCGATTTCAAACAAATTTTGTACCAGACATTTCAAGTAGGCCTGTATAGACCCAAAAAATCAGGTATTATTTTTTTATAAAAAACGGCTCTAACGATTTTGATAAAATTTGGCTTATTTTGTAGCCTTTAATGTACCCTACCATATGTTTTTCAAAACCCTTTTTCGTGCATCTATACAGGCCTCATTAACGTGTTTGGTGCAAATTTGTTCGAAATCGATCGAATAGTTTTCTCTCTAGATAATAATATTTATTAGTTAATCTCCCACTTTAATAAATCACCTCTCCTACCCCACCTACAAATTATGAAGTCACAGTGAATCTATTTAATAATTTAAATATGTTTGTGAGAAAGTATGTGCCGGTTCCTGGTACCGCTTATTTTCTTTATACTTATACAATATATAATCCTTAAGCTTAATGTTAGTAGCCATCCCTCATTTTATGAAAAAGGTACACAAAACTTTATACGGAACTTTGCGTTTCACAGTTCCAGCAGCGTGGAATGCGCACATAGGAAGCTGCATGCGAGGCTGCGAGGGAGAGAGAACATTGCCGCTCTCGAGTAGCCTACCTCTGCTCAGGGCTATAGAATACAAGGGCTGGTCCACTCCTTTGATGTTAACGCTCGCCGACTGTCCCAACCTTCCTCTCGCCCCCTCCTATGTGACGTTACTCTGGTACCATGACACGCCGCGTAAGCACGGTTCGCCTTAGCTCTCACGTGTTATTTGATATAACGTTGCAGACGATAATTCTTTAAAAAATTATGCAATACACACAATCAGCTAAATTATATGTTTACGAAGTTTGGTTAATATTGAGTAATTATTTTGATCAGTACAAGTGTTTAAAGGAAGTATTTAATTCCGCGAGATTTTCGTATTTTGACGCATATTCAAGGCTAATTTTCTCGACGAGGCATTCCATGAATTTCTTTAAAAAGTTATACAATACACACAATCACCTAAATTATATGTTTAGCAAGTTTGGTGAATATTGAGCAATTACATTGCTCAGTACTTGTTTTTAATGAAGGTATATAATTCCGCGAGATTTTCGCCTTTTGAAGCATATTCAATGATAATTTTTCGAAGAGACATTCCATGAATTTCTTTAAAAAAATATACAATACACACAATTACCTAAATTATATGTTTAGCAAGGTATTTATTTATTTAATGTTACGTTGCAGACGAGATTACTTTATGAAATGTTACCAAGATTATCAAGTAATATTGTCTGCAGCGTTACTTGAATATTCCAAGAAACACATTTACTAACAAAATGCATTAAAACAAACATTTTCAGAATGATGAGAGATATAAATATATAATATATAAATAATAATAAGATTTAAACTTAGAGTGAGGGTAATTATCGGTAACTCAAAATTTAAAAACAACAAATTTTAAGTAATCAGCTTCAAATTAAAATAAACATTAGAAAATATTATTTATTTAATGTAAGAGTTGAAAGCGAGATAACCGTCTGCTAATGTTCTGTTCTGTTCTGTTCTGTTCCCACTCCTTGTGTCAATGTCCCGCTCTTAGGGTCGTGTTATACGAGCGCTGTCACGTCTAGCGGGACATTGAAAGCGCGACATGGGACCGCGTTTTTAAGGCGTTGTCAACGTCACGACACTCACTTCCAAGATGGACAAAATTCAGTTAGGCTGTCTAGGTGTATTAAAAAAAGTTCAAACATATGAGTAGTTGTGTATGAAAAGGGGTAGACGATGGGGCATTGTCTCACCAACCACATTCCAGCATTTAGCTTCTATTTGTTTATTGCTATAATCCTTTGACTTAACGTCTTATAGAGGTAGCTGCTGTTCGACAGCGTAAATCATTTTTTCCGTGTCAAACATTTTGTCACTTTGAAGTACACAATTACCACTTTGAAATAAAATATAACCACTAGAACCAGGACAAATTCGATACTCCTGACTACTGTGGCCTCTCTGGTAGCTGCGTTGCGGTGCGCGTTGGCAGCGCTCCGTATAACTTGGTTCAACGTTGATTGCGCCGCGTTGTTAAGAGGCGGCAGGACTTGATTAGAAAACTGCCTTTTAGTTTCCAAAGTAAGCACCAGAGTCGCTCTCTACAAGTTTGTCCGTATCTCTGCTTGGAGCGCTGCCTGCACAAAGTGAGGTAGCACAACCCTCGACTGTCTGAGTCTGCCTGGCCTTCAGCCGTAGTATAAAATGATAGGAGGGGGAGAATGCTTACAAAATTTAGGTTCGTCAATAAGAATCGCGTTGTCAGTATTATACTCTGCATACAGTAAGTTGGCAGTCGGGCCAGCCAGCTACCTAAAAATTCAATTATAAAGTTCAGTTCTATGATTTTTTGTTCTCTACAATTTGATATAAATTAATTCTATTTTTTAATAAAGTATAGGCCTATATTCGTAATTCCATTTAAAAAAAAGCCTGTTTTAGTAGCGTTTCTTGTCGCAGAAACATAAAAACATGAGTTTTCTGATTTTGTATTTAAATTATATTTATTTTTATGCACTTCTATTTAGACCTAAATTACAAAACTTTTTTCTATCTTGAAAGAAATTATAAACCATATTTTACAGTGTTATATAACTTTATTTACATTATTTTTGGTGAAATATGTCACACGTTTAGACAATTTGTTTCATTCTAGAATTTCTGAGACCAATATAAATGGTTACATAAAATTTTCAAGTATACATTTAAATTTTATGTTTTGTATATTTTTTAAAGAATTACAAAAAATGTTTACTTCTTTTTATGTAGGCCTAAAGTTGAATTTTTCCTCCGTTACTGAACATGTTTGACTTCCTAAGCTAATAACTAATTTTATATCAATAATATTTTACTGGCATTTATGATTCTTTTAGACCTTTTCCTATAAAAAAAAGCCACGGAACACTTTTGGATTGGAGTTAATTTACTATTTTTTACGAATTTATGAAAATATGCTTGAAAGTGGCAAAAACTCAAAACTATTTTACATTGCCGCTTGGAGGGTTAAACGCCTACTAAAAACTAAACGTTTTGTATTTTCTTATTTTTCTATCTTCTTTTTATTTGCTTTTTATTATATTATCGCAAACCAGTTTGGGGCCTGCGCCCGGTTTGACTTATGGCCTTGGGTGACTTATAATAACTTTTAGTTTTAGTTATTATTTTTTTAGATTACTGTATAGACTAGAGCAAACTTGATGTCGACTGACGGGCAATGAATATGCGCCAGTAGGTCATATTGTCTTTAGATATATTACATAATAACTACTTTTTTTTAATTGTGTGACATATAAAGAATATTATTTAATGGCGCCAATCGAGCTCCATAACAACAGGACTTACACTCCAACCAAACAAAAAATACTATTTGTAATGAATCAACTGTAGCCTATGTATTCAGTTCAAAGTACAATCGACATTGAATCAGAATGAAAGGGAGCCAGGTTGCAGGGCTATAGAATACTATACTAGTATTCTAGGGCTATGGGGCTAGGGCTATGTATTCTATAGCCCTGGCCAGGTTGTCTGTCGCTTTTTCCACGAAATTTAGGCCAACGACCTTCTGTGAATCGAGTGAGGGATAGTCAAAATAATGACGCGACAGCACTGCTTGTATGATGTCAAGGTCACTTTCTACCCTGCTCCGTACCGCTCGCCTCTTCTTACAACATTTTGCCACACCAATAAGTCATGTTTACTTCAGTAAAAAATATTGTACAAATATAAATGCAAATATTGTAATTGTAATAGCGATGTTTTAGCAATATTTCTTCAATACCTACAGCTACAGCTTTCAAAGTTTGTGTATACCAAAGTCATCTTATTTGTCATTTTTCTGGTTGTCTATAATTCAAAAAACCCTTAGGATATTACAGACCTAAGTAAATATCTATTACATTTGTTTCCTTATCATGTTTCATATTATTACATTTAAGATGTAATTTATTTTTGTCGTGTTTCTTTAAAATTGTCAGGCGAACAATGAAACGCACGTCAAATTCATCCATTACTGTCAAAGGTTCCAAACAAACGGGATAAGTAAAAGTGGTAGGGTTTTGGATAAAGCTATGTCACAAAACCACTTTATTTGCCACGCCTACTTGACACAAAAACTACACTGTGCAAACTATGATAACTTGGTCCCGCAATCAAAAAATATATCATTTGTATGTATGGAAGGAAAAAACGAATTCAAAAGTTGTTCTTTTTCATAAAATATTGGGTGTTTAATAACTTTCACGCAAAACATGTAAGTTATGTTATACACATATTTAAAAACATAATTATTTATTTTATTAAATTTTAAAACATTTCCAAAATAGTATTATTCAAATTCAGTGGAGTGCTATTGAATTGCATATACATAATAATAAGACTACAATAATCTTAACGATTGATTTACATTAAATAATCTTTTTGTGTGAAATAATTATGTTTTATTGAACACATCAAAGTAGAGGTCTTCTATTATTTAAAAAATCAAAAAGCAAATAGGCACTCTTTATGGTTACATGATGCTTATTGCCAACATGAATAGTTTTTCCAAGCAATTGATTTGAATAAAATTATAATTGTTTTATTTGCAGTTTTATTCTTTGCAAAATACAATTCTTGTACAACTTTTCTAGTTTCAAAAACGTGCCACGAGGCTGGCAAAAGGGTGCCAAGCCCTTGTTGTCCTAGTTTGATATCGAGCTGAGGGACAATGTGGGAGACTTTATTGTATTTTGCTCGCATCAGTAGCGTAAATAGGATTTGAATTTGGGGGGGTGATGATTCGGAAAGGAGACATCACCGGGTGGTCTGTGTGGAAAAACGGGGGGGGGGGGGCGCCTTTATTGCCTTGGTTTTTTGTTGAACGTTATAATAATTGTGAACAATAGAACTGATATGAACACAGATTTTGTTGGATTTATAAATAAATTCTGAACCGAGTGTTGAATGAGTTTGATTGAGGGAGTGTATTATTGAAACAAAACGTAAAATAAAACAATAATAAAAAGCAGTATCGGAATGGCGTTGCGGCACCAGTATATTCTTGTATAGAGGTTATGTTTAATTTATTACTATATTATTAATAATTAATTACATTTAATTTCTGTCATATAACACAATCTTGTTATCGCATATCATTTATTGTGTTATTCTTTCCATATTTAGTTAGATAAATTAAACTGAATATAATAAACTGTCGAAATATTTCGAAGAAAAAATATATATATAGGCTTATATGAGCTTCTTATGTGTTTGACAAAAAGTGTTAGTTCTTCAGTAGTCAAATATATTTCCTTTTCCTTGCCTCAGACGGATGTGACCTTTCCGGTAACCATGATTCTCAGAATCCGACTATTTGCACTGTATTAGGCTACTAAAACAAGCGTTTACTTTTGGTTACTGTAATGTATATTCATTTCAATTTACCTTCAATTTCATTTTTGAAGAATTAAAACAAATATTATTTTATTTTCACGGTATATGGAAGACATTGACTGAGGGCCCCAAAATTAAAAACATAAAATAATCACAGCTCAACTAAGAAATATATTTCATTATGCAACGAGGCTATTAACAATAACATTATAAAAACACTCGCTGTGATGGTTAAACAGATAACAGATACATACAGATTTTAGATTTTATTAAATTATGTAAAAATAAAAAATAATTTGCAAATGTTTAATCCTTATCTAATACAGTAATATCATGAGATAAACAGGTTTGGAATATAAAATATAAAAATGTAGCCTACAACCCAAAAATAGAAAATATTACAATATATACTATACCGTATGCATTTCAGTTGTTAAAATCCAAGTAATACAATTTTGTCTAACTCTAGTTAATAAAGAACACAGTAGAAATCAAAATAAACAGAACTAATAATTTACAAAAACAATGTGTAATCCTTATCTAATATAGTAATAGCATGAGATAAAAAGGTTTGGAATATAAAATATAAAAAATCACAACCCAAAAATAGAAAACATTATTGTACATTAAAATCAGATAAGTACCGGTAGGTAGCATATAAAGAAACATAATGCTTACAAAATGTATGTCCGCCCGTATGTATAAGAATCGCGTTGACATTATTAGTAGCCTACCTCTCATAAGTAAATATTGAAATCTTGAGTTCTCTAATTGAACATTAGTTGTAAATATTATATTTAAACAGAAATTCAATATGTATTTCAATTCATTACTGATGATTTTAAAAAGTTGTCCAGCTTGTTTTTTTATATTGCAACATGGTTTGCTTGTGACTTATAAGATTATAATATTTACTGTCACAAATTGTTTGAAACTGTAAAAATTTAAAATAGGTTATTTTTACCGGTGTTGCCTGTTTCAAACACGCATAGTAAGGATAACAAACATGTAGCCATGCCAATAAGTTTTGTTTACTTCAGTAAAAAATATTGTACAAATATAAATGCAAATATTGTAATAGCATAAAATCACTGGAATACAAGAACAACCGAAATCTTCAAGTTGACGGACCGAGCATTGGTTGTACTGTACTACTGGAGGGCGGGAAAAGGTATAGAAGATGGGCGAGCGACGCCAACCCTATCTGCAGGGTTACGGCCGAACTACTACGCCCTGTATTTTTCATTGCAAATGCTAACATATTTTAAAATGCCTAGTATGAATAGTAAACACGGTTAAAATTACTAAAGTAAATGATAGAGACAATTGCAATAGTATGAGTGTACTTTTTATAGAATAATTATTTATATTTAGCTTGTACATCAATTTTAAAACGTCGACAAAGTCACCCTAAATGTACGTGTTTCTTATGGGAAAATAACAATTTGTTTTCACTGTTTTTCGAGTCGGTACAAAGTAAATACAACATTTTCTACATTAACGTGTTGGTAAATACTTTTTATTTGGTTGTACCATTTTATTTTAATTTACAATCTTCACGCATAGCCAATATTACATAATTTAAGAGTTCGTCCCATGTTAAAAAGACGGAAGGGCAGGCGGACCGCGCGGCCGACTCCGACCGCCTCTTAA
>JAGFPH010008129.1:43047-58859 GCA_018207615.1 Philaenus spumarius
TATATAGGTCCAGTAAAACTCGAGATCTCACTCGGATTACAAAAAATCTTTTCAAATTAATATATAGATTAGTATAGATAACCCGAGTGATTCATTACTAATGACAATTAATTATTGCCACAAAAATATTAATTAACTTTTCAAATCATTTGATATCTCTTATTTGCAGATCGTGAATTTTTGTTTTCTATTTTTAGTAAATTTTCTATTAGCGGAAACCATACTAGAATTATTTCTATACACAAGTTTATTGCAAGGTTTCGTTTAATTTTTTTATATGAGAATTCACTTAAATGTGTTGTTTTTAGACAAGTAAATAAAGTAAAAGGAAGGTGTAAACTTTAATTTTTATATTAGGTTTTAGGCATCTCTCATATCGTTGTTGAAGATCTTCGAACATGCTGTTGAAAAGGGGTTGCGGTATGCTTCTAAAGAGTGCAGTTATTTCTTCTAGAAACTCCGAAATGTTTTCTTTCATCATTCCCCACACATAAGCGTCAGGTGATGAAAGGCCGGGGAAGTGAGATGGGTGTGGATCCTATGTTCCGCGGGAAATAAGGCAATTGCAGAACTTTCTTCGAAGTGTAGTAATAGTGACTGATGGCACCATCTGCTGGAACCACTGGGAATCAAAAGCAATACTATCAGGACAAAACCTCTTTAGATTTCTTGCAGAAAAGTTGAAGGGTGTTCTCTCTGTAACGTGCCTGGTTTACAGTAACAGCAATCCCATTATCGTCTTCAACGAAATACGAACCCCAGTATGCCTCTTCCTGAATACAGTGCACCGGCGCAAGTTTACATTACGACCCTACGCCATATAGCGGCAGAACTGCCAACGTATACGCAAGAAAATGCTCTAATACGTAATTGTAGCGTTCAATTTTATTTCTAAACGTTTTCAATAAACGAAAACAGAATATATGTTCAACAAATTTTAATGTAATTAATTACAAACATAAAATGAAACACTTTAAACTGAATTCACAACTTATTTTACTCGGGGTATATTATACGTATATTTTCAACGACATCGGACTGCGCATGCGTACGTAAATGAACACGATTGCCGGACTCCGCTATTCCTACAACTTAACATCACTAAATATGCCTAAAATACAAAAATTAGGTACTATAACTCTTAATGGAATACACCCACCTTATTGCTGTTTCAATTGTATAGAACTGCTGATACAGGACACGTTGTCGTCAAATATAAAATACTTCGAAGCAAGGCCTTAGCGGACGTTTTTTTCAGTCGAAACCTTTCCGAACGCCTAACACAGGTTGACTGAACGTCGGAAAGGTTGCTACAGAAAACCTCCGCTAAGATCTAGGACTTTTAGTACGCGAAGTGTTATTTGTTCTTCGCGAAACGTCGTGTTTTTGTATATCATACTGTATTCAAGGATTTTGTGTTGTGTTTGTGTGTGTGTGTGGTGTGACGTGAAGCCTTGCTTCGAAGTATTTTATATTTGACGACAACGTGTCCTGTATAAGCAGTTCTATACAATTGAAACAGCAATAAGGTGGGTGTAGTCCGTTAAGAGTATAGTAATTTATCTAGCACCCCATCTACAAATGTCTTTCAAAATTAAAAATAATAAAATACATATGCAAATGTAACAAAACAGGAACACACACAATTTTCACTTTATAAAATTCTGTAATACATAATAAATACTTCTTTACGTTTACCGTAACAAACTACGGATATTCTATATACATCGACGTTCACGATTCGATACATTGAATCAATCCGATGTGTATAACAAGAGCTCAAATGAATTAGTTGAATCGATGAATATTAAAAATAAGCCTGAAGTTCTAACTAACAGTCTCTAACCAAAGTATGTTTCCACTTTGTAAACATAACCGAGTATAATATCAATTAAGTTGTTTTGTATAGCAGCAATGAAAGCATTAAAAACAAATAGCCTGAAGTTCTAACTTACACGCTTTATTCACAGTATGTTTACCTGCATTCAACATTCAAAAGTAGAATGGGCTTAGGTTGCCACCACTACTCTATTTCCTAAAAGAGCATATCAGCTGAGGACCGTAAAGTAAATTTACGTCAGCGCACCATACTGTTATGAGCTCAATATGTAGGGCCCCTTCTCTGCGACATCGTCAAAACGTTAAAATCAAAGGAAACGCGTTGTTTGCTTGTTGATGAAACCGATTAGACATGACTTTCATCCGAAAACGGTACATTTTGTAAGAACACATCGTTTTCACAGTTCATTACTAACATTGAGGCGCAATAAACTGTGGCGTCTCCGCAGCGCCGAGGGCAAATTAGTCTCCACAGCGCCGAGGCCATAAATTACAAAAGGATCTGCTCAGTGATGCAAAAGTGACGAGGGTTAATATCTTCAATGCCGGGCTCAATGAGTTTAATCGGTGAAGGAGTAAATATTTGTCATATTTTTATTAAACTAAAATGTTAACTGTAAAATTCGAGGAGTATTAGGTTAGGTTAAGTTAGGTTAGGTAATGTCTGCAATGAAATGTACGTAAAATTTCTCTAGTCAGTCATTCAAGATTAACTGCGAGCATCTCAAAAGTACGAGATAAAATTACATAGAAACTACATAAAATTCATTATGTTACTTTAGAATTCGAGGCGTACCATGTATGCAAAATTTGCGTCAATCCAGTGCTGATCATCTACTATGCTCAGTTGGGCACACGCCATTACCACGGTGCGTTGCTTTTGTGAATTCCAATTCGGCTGTCAGATTATGACAGGTACAGATGGAAATATATGTGAAGGAGCGGGTCGCGCAGGCAGGCGATGTTTGTGTGGAAGGGAGGAGAGGTATGCTATGTGTGGCGGGGTGGGGGATGTGACTGCTGCCAGAGTACACCCAGTCTGATTTTTTACGGCCGGAGCGCGGCGCATGGCTTACTGTATCACTGATTTCCTACTAGTAGAACAACTCGGATGCACATCCATTTTTGTTTGTACACCACAGAGTAAAAAAAGTAATTGTTTCCTTATCATATAAATAAACACTGGGCGTCAACACTGCAATGTTTTTAGGAACGGTAGGGTAAAAATGCAGTTTACCTTGTCAAACGATTTCTAAGGGAATTTGATATAACATGAAAGAACACATCTAACTGATTGTAGAAACAACAAAAATTTTCCCGGGAAATAATATTTGTAGGAGTTATGAAAGAAATAAAACTTGAAATTGTATAGGTTAAGTTTCGACTTTTCCGCGATATTTGACGTAATTATAACAAAATAAATCACTTCACATACACCAAACATGTAAGAATTAAATAAACTAACCAAAATAAACCCCAAAAGTATCCACGAAGCAAGAAAATGTGAAAATAATGTAACAAACATAATTACGTAAACAAATGCATCGAACAATAGAAAGTACCGTTTAACAGCGTATTTAAAATGGAAATAAATCAACGTTGCCAAATCGAACAATAGGTTATTGTACTAATTAAGGTGTGTATAAATCAAGGTAACTAGATAGTAAAGGTTGCCTCATTTGAGAAATAATATTTCGTCGTATTATCACTTTATATAATTAGAATAAAAAAAAAAAACTAGAGGACTTACTTAAACTGTTTAGTCATAGTATTTTTCCGATAACAGTATGATTATAATATTTGTATAATTATAATATTTCGTCGTATTATCACTTTATATAATTAAAATAAAAAAAAACTAGAGGACTTACCTAAACTGTTTAATCACAGTATTTTGCCGATAACAGTATGATTATAATATTGTATAATTATAATATTTCGTCGTATTATCACTTTATATAATTAAAATTTAAAAAAAACTAGAGAACTTACCTAAACTGTTTAATCACAGTATTTTTCCGATAACAGTATGATTATAATATTTGTATAATTATAATATTTCGTCGTATTATCACTTTATATAATTAAAATTAAAAAAAAACTAGAGGACTTACCTAAACTGTTTAATCACAGTATTTTTCCGATAACAGTATGATTATAATATTGTATAATTATAATATTTCGTCGTATTATCACTTTATATAATTAAAATAAAAAAAAACTAGAGAACTTACCTAAACTGTTTAATCACAGTATTTTTCCGATAACAGTATGATTATAATATTTGTATAATTATAATATTTCGTCGTATTATCACTTTATATAATTAAAATTAAAAAAAACTAGAGAACTTACCTAAACTGTTTAATCACAGTATTTTGCCGATAACAGTATGATTATAATATTTCGTCTTATTATCACACTATTTATAATTAGAATGAGTTGCCTAAACTGTTCGTTTCTACACAAAAAAGAACAAGAACAATCCGGCAACGCTGTCAGGTCGGTAAGAAAAACATGTCAGCACTTTACAATGTAATTCTCCATAAGGAACTTTTGATTTGAAAGTTTTTAATGTTGTAAATGTTGAATATGGTTAAATATTGGTTTCCCGGTATCAGTGAAGTGTATAAATACTATATTTATTAAGAAAAAAGTTCAGGTTTGTGTGTTTATAGTAGTTTCGTTTGACAAGGTAAACTATATAAATACCAACGGTAGTGTACTAGACAACGAGACAAATCTGTCACCGACTGACTCGCTACACTGGCCTACACGCTGTTAGCGCATGCGCATTGGCCGTCCCTGCTTCTGCGCATACAGACAGCCGCTTCATCACATATATTTCCATCTGTACAATGCTCGGCGCTGTGGAGACAGATTCAAAATACTCTTTTTGTCCCTTACATTTAAAGGTTGCCCAGTTTGTATTCTATACGGGAATCCAACAAGGTTTTTACACTTTATTCTCCAAGGCGTATTACTGATGTTCATTTTCAAAGATGTTTGGTGAAGTGTTATTTGCTCAAGCATATTCGTAATGACCGTTTTATTTACGGCCTGCACAGTCTTTACGCTGAGTCAGAACACTGCCCTTACGGCGGAACTTGTCAACAACGCTTATCATTGAGGCATTACTTGGCGGCTGCTCGTGAAATCGTTCTTGAAACTCTACAGCAGATCGCATAAAACTAGGACAACGGGAACGACCTGTTACGTATAAGCGAAAATAATTCTCTACGATAAGAACTTTCTGTAGAGTGGTACGAACCATTACAGGGTTAAGTAACAAACAAGAACGTAATAATAAGTAGCGTGGCCCGGCAACAATGTAATCAGCTGTTCTAAAAACCAACCACAGCTGATTTAATTTCAGTACTGTTTATTTTGGCACACGCCCTGTAAGTTGTACATTTTTCCTTATCTTGTGTAAAACGTGATATTATTTTTGATTTAAATCGATTTGTTAATATTGTTCATGGCTATTGTTTGTATGTTTTTAAAAGCATTGCATACGGCGATAAATAAAATATAAAAAGAACAGTAGATTTAAAAGCTCACCCGGTCTCATTCATGTGTACACCCTCACAAGTAGAGTGCCAAATTGAGAGAGAAAGTAACACACGCGGAAAGGCAGGTCCTTGAAAGGAAATGAGCTAAATTTGTCAATCTCTAGTCTCTAGACTGCGATGACGTAAGGGTTTTAATGTTTTGGCAAATCTTCAACTCACACGATAATTACTTCAACAATACGACTAAAGCCTCGACTCGACGAAGAACAATGAAACGGTCCAACCTGCTCGAACTAATTATTGGTCTTTAAGCTGAGTTTACAATTTAGAGATTAAAGGCATCGGAACAAAGAAAATCCGGGTAGAGTACGTCGGAGGAGGGTAAATCTTCGTTTCTATCCGTTTCAGACCATTTGGAGTCGATACCCAAAATTCATTATAAGCCGAATTTTTGAAATAGGCAGCCCAGTTGGCGGTGCCAGCAGGAAGGCGACTACTACCCTTTTGGCGGAAACAATCTCATAACTCGGCAATACTAAAAACATTTCTCATTCCTTATATTTCGGTTTCTAGTTTTAAAATCCTACTATGTAAACATAATTGTTGTTGGATAAACTATTCATGGGTAAATATAAATCTATATATATATAAGCGAAATACCACTCACTCACTGACTCACTCATCACGATTTCTCAAAAACTACCGAACGGATTGAAATGAAATTTGGTATGTAGCTTCTTCTAGGGCCATAGGTGCTCACTAAGAAAGGGTTTGAAAAAATTCGAAATTTTAGGAGGATCAAAGTTATTAAAAAACGATTTCTTCAAAACTACCGAACGGATTGGAATGAAATTTGGTATGTAGCTTCCTCTAGGGCCATAAGTGTTCACTAAAAAAGGGTTTTAAAAAATTGAAAATTTTAGGGGGTTTGGGGGGTAAAAATTACTAAATCACGATTTCTCCAAAATTACCGAACAGATTGGAATGAAATTTGGTATGTAGCTTCCTCTAGGGCCATAGGTGCTCACTAAGAAAGGGTATGAAAAATTTCGAAATTTTAGGAGGGGTTAGGGGGGATAAAAGTTACCACCACCACGGGCAAGCTAGTTAGATATAAATAGATACCGTAAAAGACAATTTCATAAGAATAGTCAGAGACAGTGGTTGTGAAACAATGTCTTCATGCAGGACACTACGCAGTTGGCAGGCGTAAAGAGTAGTAGAGCGTTCCGCCAACTGGGCTGCCCATAACTTTACATCGGTTGAAGAACGTCAGAATAAAAACATGTTATATTACTTACTTAAGTTACTTCCTAAAAATAATTTGTAAGTGATCTTTTTATATTTTATAGTGTAAAATATTATTTTTTTAATCTTATATTTAAAACATGAAAACTGCAATATGGGTTGAATAGTTCCGTTTACCTTCGTCAAACGATAGACACGGGTTATCCCCGAAAACTGAGTACTGAGGACACTTGGTGTAAGTACAACTTTGCAAAACTAAATAAATAAGGTTGACCACAAAAAAGCACATGTTTATCAGCCGGGGCACATACTAAACCTATATTTCGAGACCTCCGAGCTCGCAGTTACAAGAAAAGTTTATTTCAGCAAGGACACAAAATGTCAATGAGTCCCTGAAAAATGTAAATTGAAGTTGTGACCCAAAAAGAATCTTTGTAAGGTTGAATAATTATAATTTGGTATTCATGAAAGCAGTTTCTGTTTCATTGATGAGAACCAAGGCCTTAGCCAGGGGGGAGTTAGGGGGTCAAAACCCCCCGAAATCCCGAAATTTAGCAGTAAAAATTAACACTTAAAAAGTGCAAGTTAAATTATAAAATATACAACACAACAGAGGATCCAACAACTTATTTTACATCATTGTGCATTGCATGCATACTGATATTTAGATTTACTAGATTAAACTATAACGTACAATACACATGGATGCAGTAGGTTACAGCCTTACTCTCTTGTGAGTTGTGAGCTAGATCTGATCTATTAAATAAGAAAACTACGAAGGTTCAACAAAAATACTTTACTCTAACAAAACAAAAACCATTCATCATCCTTACATCCTATAATACTTTACATGGGTAACTAAATCAAAATTTTAAAAATATGCATGGAAATTGTTGTTTAACACGTTCACTGCTACGCAAATTTCGTATTTCCTATGCTAGGAGCTGACCTTTTATTTTTTATATTTATAGCCTAAATGAGTAGAAATTACTTTATTTTTGAACCTTTCTACGTAATAATCACTAATATTTTAAAGCGGACAAACATGTGCGTCCATAGTACGTACGCTTGAAATTGGGGTGCGAAGCACGCAATGCTCTGTGTATTGAAAATACTCCCAATACGGGGGTTGGCGTGCGAAGCACGCAATGCATCGTGTATTGAAAATACTCCCAATATGGGGTTGCCGTGCAATACACTGTGCGTCGGTCGCTTCTCATAGTGTTCAGTGTCAAGCTCATATGTGCGTCCTTAGCAGTGAACGCGTCCTGGCCTGACCCCCCCCCCCCCCCTCCTCGAAGTTTTCCTGGCTACGGGCTTGATAAACTGGAGTTGTGTCCCAAAAATAATATTTGTAAAGTTGAATAATTATAATTTGGTATTACTTCTTTTTCATTAACGAGAACAACCTTGGACCGGGAATATACTTGATCAGCGGGATGTGGTAGGTGGGCCGGAGACGAATCGCCGAAAATGTGGACAGAAGTTGGTAAACAAATTTGACAGTCTAAGCACAATGTAAAAAGAAGATTGAAATAACATTTTGAGGAGAAAGTCGATGACCCCTAATACGCATCTTATTGTACTCAAGTTGTCAGTTTTATTGCATGTTTTTAGTTTTTGTTGCGTTTCGAAAAGTTGTTTTTTTTTCAGCAGTTAGATGCATTCCCAGTAACTAATAAAGATATCACTCTGATGTGTTAATTTTATGATACCATTACTCTATCACTGAATGCTAGCAAATTAAAAATATAATAAAACACTTAAAATTGGCAAAAATGTAAATCGTATGTTAGATTACATAATTTTATTATTATCGAAGCATGCATAAACCCATGTTCTGTTGAAAATAAACTGCAATACATCTTACCAATTTTTCTTACTTTTTTTTAATAAACAACTGATTATTTCACACAATAATAGAAACAGTGTAAAAATGTAACTTATACATTAGTTGGAAGTGTACGCGTAGGTCATTTCCTCAGAGCGCATACACCACTATATCAAAGCCCACTAAAGAATACCGTTGAGGGACGGGCTTTTGTACACCGAGACCTTGAACGCTCCAATCGCCGTAGTGCGACGTTGTCACGTTCTTCCCACGCTTCTAACTGACTGCGGCTGACTCAACGCATTTATAATTCTTTAAACTGTGCGATCAAGCCTCGAGCGGTAAATACCAGGAGTGTTCGAGGCTGGTAGATATGGCAACGCTGCGCGCCCATCCTATTGGCCGCCTCGCAACGGTATTCTCTAGTGGGCTTTGATATAGACTTAGCATGTTACTCAATTTGCGTGATAAGAACTTGCAAACGAATTAAATTTTCTAAATCTAAGTCGGTTAGTTTGAGCAACGCTACCAACTGAGCATTTACAACTTAGTTTGGTTGTCTCATTGCAATGTATTTCTTATAGAGATTTTTGGTAAGTTCCTCAAAACCATATAAATGTTGTAAATTGAGAAAACCCTATATTTTCCCCGGCTCCTTCGTGTCAATACCTTTAATTCGATCCATTTCCCAGCTTTGTACGACCTACCATGCTCTAAAAAGCTTTCTCTCAAAATTCGGCTTACGAAATCTATACTTATAAAAGCCAAATACCATTGACTCATCACAGTTTCTCCAAAACCACGAGACTTACAAACATGAAATTTGGCACTAATACTCTTTATAGGTTCTAGACGTGCACTAAAAAGGGTTTCCGAAAATTCGAAACTTTAGGGTGGGTTTGGGGGGGGGTCAAAGTTACTAAATCACGATTTCTCCAAAACTAAAGAACGGATTGGAAAGATATTTAGTATGTAGCTTCCTCTAGGGCCATAAAAGCTCACTAAGAAAGGGTTTCAAAAAATTCGAAATTTTAAGGGGTTTGGGGGGGGGGGGGTAAAATTTACTAAATCAAGATTTCTCAAAAACTACTGAACGGATTGGAACAAAATTTGGTATGTAGCTTCTTCTAAGGCCATAGGTGCTAATTAAGAAAGTTTTTCAAAAAATTCTAAATTTTAGGGGGGTTTGATGGGATCAAATTTACTAAATCAAGATTTCTCAAAAACCACTGAACGGATTAGAACGAAATTTGGTATGTAGCTTCCTCTAGGGCCATAGGTGTTCACTAAAAAAGGGTTTTAAAAAATTGGAGGCTTGGGGGGGGGGGGGTCAAAGTTACTAAATCACGATCATTTGTCGCATTTATTTCACCAAAATAATTATGTAATAGCGAAGCATTGCCGGGTCAGTTATATATATAGATAAGTAGGCCTGTAGCATTAAATTATATTGAGAGTTTGGTCTTTGGTCTTTTCACTAACTAGTGCTGAGCTAAATGTCATGGGTATGTCAAAATGTCCCCATAAAAAGGCTGACTAAAAGTCCGCACTTTTGACAGCCGAAATCATCGTCCCTCCCACCCCCACTAAGTGATCAATGTTTAAGTCCGTCTGAGCTCCCAGACTCGTTATCCGTATACCAGCTCCATTCTATCCACCCGACCTTGCATTAAGACTTTTTATATCATACTGCATTATAAACTGATGTTTTTGATGCACGCTTTAAGTCCGTAAAGTGACTATTTAATAATAAGTTAATAATCAGCCGACTTCCTTATTGTACTGGGACCATGGGCGGATCCAGCCGGTTTTCAAGGAGGGGGCTGTATCCTATCTCGGGGGGGGGGGGGGGAATAATAGAATAATTTTGTTGAAATACAGTGCTTGAAAAATAATTAAAAAAAAGAATAGTCCATTTTGAATAGAAATTAAGGATTCTATGCTTTTCCCAAAAATCGAATTTCATTGCAACAAATTGTAGAGAATAAATCATAAAATTGAACTGTATACTTGAAAATTTTAAATAGCCTTATTACAACTAAACAAAAAATCTGACAAACCTAAAGTATACAGTTCCAGCCAGACGGGAAAAGATAACGGCTTAACGGGCCTAGAGCGTTGAAAATGTACATATTTCACGGAAATACCCGAATAGCCTCGGAACACTAAACTAGGTTTTCCTAATATCAAACGAAAATATAGAACTTGCACTTCAAATAGATATAAAAATCATTATACAAATATATCGATTTGTAATAGATACATCGATTGCAAAATGTGCTTTCTTATTAGTTAAAAACTGTCCAATTGTTAGGGTTTACAGAAAACTTCATATCTAAGAAACTGTAAATGTGACGAATGATTGGAAGATCGTGGTAGAAAGTTAAAATCTTCACGAACCCACAGGTGCCCTTATCTTCTTCTCAAAACATCTGTTTAACGGTTATGTGCCTTTAAAAAGTGATGAGTTTGAGTTATTTGCGTGTGCTTTCTCGCGCGGCATCAGTTGATTTAGACTACAATATTACAACGATGATTACAATGTTAATATACGTTTTGGAAGAAATTTGTAAATACAAAAATTAAATAGATGTTCAATGAGTACTGTGGTGAATTAAACAATAAGAAACACTGAAGCCCCAACCACAAGTTCGGTGAATAAAACTACACAAATAAACTGAAACACATTTATTGATATAGCTATTCTAGTTCCCTGATGTACATTTCAGTAACCAAGTTACCATCATCGGAGGGTTCTAAACCTAAACTAAACCTAACAAGAATGAAACATAAACTAAACAGACCAATACACCTCCTTTCCCCACCAAGGGCAGGGACAAGTACCGTTAGCCGCTTCTACGTGGCTTTTTGGAATGTCCTTGGCGTGGTCACCCATGATTGGTTGATCTACCTAAGGTGGGGAAAGGAGGAGTATTGGTCTGTTTAGTTTATGTTTCATTCTTGTTAGGTTTAGTTTAGATTTAGAACCCTCCGATGATGGTAACTTGGTTTCTGAAATGTACATCAGGGAACTAGAATAGCTATATCAATAAATGTGTTTCAGTTTATTTGTGTAGTTTTATTCACCGAAATTGTGGTTGGGGCTTTAGTGTTTCTTAAAAAAATTAAAGTTTAAAACCTTTCCTTTCCAATGGTTTTTGTTTTATTGAGATTGGTTAATATTCAGCGGGTGAAATATTCGATACAAGTTATATTGTGTGAGACTACTCAATAAACAAAACAAAAATATAACCCAAAGGGGGGGGGTCTGCAGCCCCCACAGCCCCACCCCCCTCTGGATCCGCCAATGACTGGGACCAAAAGAATTGAACGTAAACAATTCATTACGGTACTTTCATAACTTGTACCTAAAATGCTTTTTGGTACTTGATCGCTTTTTTATGTGATCGGAGTTGACTCGCACCAAAAACATCCACTTTAGGTACTATTGATGAAATATACTATTCTGTTATCTGAGGTAAAACCAGTACTCAAAGGAACGAGATTTGAGGCATTTGGAGCTGCGAAAGAAAACGCGACTGAGCTCTTAAACATGCTTTCTGAAAATGACTTCAAACCATGCAAGACTAATGGAAAATTTACATTTAGAGGTGTAGGGATCTTTTTTTTTTTGAGGGGAGTATATTGAAGGAGATACGTTAAATTGTGAAGAAATGAAAATAATTCGATCGCCCAGGTGAACCGCTGACGCAAGTTTAGCAAATTAAAAAAAAATAAGTTTATACGATATTTTTAAGGTTTCAACCATTTGGGAAGTTGGTCTACTCACAAAGGCGCTGAATAGCTGCATGTGTGTACGAAATATATTAGTAGAATTTGTTTGAACCTAAGCCTCCAGGTTCAAATCACGCGCTCCTTCGTTCCACTCCTCGTTCCTTTGCGAGTTTGCACCTCGACCTTGCGGCCACGGTTTATGGACTGCTTCGCTTCGCTCGCACAGTGCAAACTCGGCTGTCGGTCTCGGATAAGAAGATTCCCTACTGTAAAATCCCCCATGTGGATTTGAACTTGTATGGTATATTATGTTTTGATCGATTTTGGGGGACCGGACGGGCTATAAGGTCGTGTAAAAAACAAAATGTGCAAAATTATATCATACATAAATTTTTTTCAATAAACACCCAAAAAGTAGAGTTACTTCAGGTCAAAAGCGTGCATCCGATTGTTGGATTTTTTGGATAACGAAATCGTCCGAGCGACTTGACAACCCACGTGTGTACCAAATTTGAACCAAATCGGACTTAAATGACGGCCGCAAGAGTGCAAACACATAAATAAAGTTTTTAATGATACCCGAAAACGTGTTCTGGGGACCATGATCGGTGTTCATTCACTACTCCCGACGTTAGGTCTTACCATAAGGGTCACTGCAATAGCTCTTCTTACCTACTGAAATTCGCTAATAATGAATTTGATAAAATTAATAATTCGACCACGCAGCTGGACCGCTGACGAGTTGAGCAAATTTCCAAAATTAAGTTTATATACCTATGTTTTAGGGTTTCAACCAGCAATTTGGGAAATAGGTCTACTCACGAAGGCGTTAAACAGCTGTCTGTGTGTACGCAATATATTAGTAGAATTTGTTTGCGCCTAGTGGCCTCGCGAGTTTGCACCACTTGGCTTCGAACCGGGTACTTTTATGGTATTTTACGTTTTGGTCGATTTTGGGGGAACCAAGCGAGCCATAAGGTCGCGTAAAAAAACAAAATGTGCAGAATAACATCATACATTTATAATTTTAGAAAAACTCTAAAAAAATTTCATTCTCGTAGTAAAAATCTCAAAAAATAGTTACTTCCGGTCAAAAAACGTACTTCCGGTTTTTGGATTTTTTTGGTTAACGAACTCGTCCGAGCGACATAGACAACCAACACGTGTACCAAATTTGGACCTAATCGGACTTAAAATGCGGCCACTAGAGTGCGAACCCCCATATATACATATATATATATGAATTTTAATGACACCCCAAAACGTGTTCTGGGGACCATGATCGGTGCTCATTTGCTACTCCCGACTTTGGATCTCACCATAAGGGCCACTGCAAGGTTTTTCCTATGGAAATTCACTAATAAGGTTATTTTTAAACATACCTCTTAAACCCGCTAATAAAGAATTTCGCCGACTGTAAAATTGCGTCCACCATTTTGAATTTTTTCGAGGGTTGAAGATCATTGATTTTTTTAAGTTTTACGACGATTGCAGGCTAAAGCTATATTTAGCCTAATTTCAAGGTTCTAGTTCATCAGCATTAGGTTAGAATTCGTATAAATGGGACAGTGAGTCGCACAAGGGGTTGTATACCATAACTAGAGGGATGGGGATTAAGGCAACTCAAAAAATTAAGAAAGTGTCAATATATCCAGCCCACAAATAAGCAAAACATAATTTCCCTACCACATTCGGAGCGTTGCCGTGGTAGTTATGCAGATTTGTATTTAGCGTTTCAAAATATATTATAAATCAAAACGATCGGAACATAAAATAAACGGTATCAGTTAACTGACACAAACTTTCTCCCAACTTACTGTAGTCAAAATAATATTGTTTTTAATCATTTTATTTACTACTTTTTAGAACAAAACAAAAAAATAATATTCTACCTACGTCAATCGTATAAAAAAGTTATTGTCCCAGGCGGGATTCGATCGCGCGACCTTTGAATTACTGGCCGTCCTCGCTACCGTTGTGCTACCCCGTGCGGCCGTCGCCGTGATGCTAGATTGACAACATAAACTTGTTTATTTTTTAACATTTCCCCATAATTATGAAACGCCGAAGTTTTGATAAAAGCGGGTGGTGTCATTTTGTTTGGCATCTTAAGCACTAGAAATACTGAAAATTTGATCAAAATCGTTAGAGCCGTTTTTGAGAAATTTGCATTTTTGTCGTTTTTTATTGGTTTTTTGGGGTAAATTACCCTTAAAAATTAAAAATTCCAAAAAATGAAAAAAACGCCTGGAGATATTAGGGTTTAGTACCTACATACCAAATTTCATGAAAATCGGACCAATAGTGTCCTCTCTGGTCGTGTATACATACAGACAGACAGACACCACTCTAAAAACACTTTTTTGGGTTCAGGGAGCACCAAAACAAAAAATTCCACTAAAAATATTTTTGGGTTCAGGGAGCACCAACACAGATAATTGCACTAAAAAATTTTTTGGGGTTCTGGGAGCACCAAAACAGATAATTCAACTGAAAATTCAAATTCGAACATTTTTACGAAAACAATACTTTCTCCATATACTACGTATAGGGTGGAGAAAGTAAAAATGGAATTTTCGGGAAAGTTCTAAGAGAGTCACAGCGTAGCTTTGCTTTCTAACGACTAGAAAATCATGTTGGTCAATTAAGCTTTGTCAAAAAGACAGCCTAACGTTTTTTGAAAGTTTTGGTGTCAATTTTAACAGGATAGCTCACAAAATTGTAATCCGACAATTAACTTAATTTTTACCGAATTATCGTGTCGGGGTTTTCCCAAATTGTCGTAGCGTACCTGGCGATGGGATGAATCATTCGGCAGTGGAATACGATACTACAGGCCTACATCTGATCCACTAGATCCCAGCCGTAGTGTGTACGGAAATAGACTAACAGACGTCCTAGAGCTATAAGCAGACACCCACCCCGTGCTACGTCACCGTCCACTCCACTCTGTGTAGTTACAACGAATAAGGTTAGTTCCGACAGTCAAGTTACACTACATTTTAAATAAACGAATTTTAAAAATCATCTATAATTTTACCTAATATATTTTATACGAACAATATTTTAAACCTCAGGCGAAATGCGAATGTTTTTCTCTCCTATATATAAATTAAGAGTAATATGCGCCAAGTTTTAGGTCTTCATAGACCTACATTCTCGAATGTTCCGTAACAGGAAGTCCCTTCTAAGGTCCCTTCTAAGGAACATTTTAGTACGTTCTCGAACCTTCTGACACATTCTAGAACGTTTGCGAAACTTCTGGAACATTCTATAACGTTCTCGAACCTTCTGGCACATTCTATAACGTTCTCGAACCTTCTGAAACATTCTAGAACGTTCTCGAACCTTCTGGTATGTTCTCGAACCTTCTGACATATTCTAGAACGTTTGCGAAATTTCTGGCACATTCTAGAACGTTCTTCGAACCTTCTGGCACATTCTAGAACGTTCTCGAATCTGCTGGCACATTATAGAACGTTCTTGAACCTTCTGGCACATTCTAAAACATTATCGAACCTTCTGGAACATTCTAAAACGTTCTCGAACCTTCTGACACATTCTAGAACGTTGTCGAACCTTCTGAAATATTCTAGAACATTCTCGAACCTTCTGGCATATTCTAGAACGTTCTCGAACCTTCTGAA
>JAGFPH010008130.1:0-13433 GCA_018207615.1 Philaenus spumarius
AAAACAATTGCTATTGTGGTTTTTAGCTTAAGTTAGAATAATATAGGTCGATTATTTTTCGTAGACACTTACTACGTTGCATAAAATTACGTCTTAGGTTAGTTTACGACATAGACTCCTATAAAAACATTGTCTGTCCATGTTAGTAGAAACATAGGTTTCCACGTTAAGGTTTGCGGTTTAGGTAGGGTTAACCTAATCATAGTGTATTCGTTATGTTAGTTAACAATAAAGACTTCTTGGTTATTGTTTGCTGCTTAGGCAAGGTTAATTATTAACAACATAACTTCTTGCTAAAATAATGCTATGTTTACAGGGGTTGGAACCAACCCGCAGATCTCGAGGCATACATCTTTACAAATCGTAGAGAAAGCAGTACTAGAATTCGAAAAGAATGTCTCACCACTTTTAATGTTGCATTTATGCACCACACTAACATTCTCTCTATTATCGACATCTTCCATCATCGAGGATACAATGCACATACACATATTTCCGATCACAAAGGCGTTTTGGAACACCTTGTACATGCTGCGACAATGGCTGCTATAAGATGACGATGGAATGTAAACTTAACGTCGTCGTTTAACAATGCACATAAACATTTTTCAGTTCACAAAGGCGTTTTGGAACACCCTGTACATGCTGCGACAATGGCTGCTATAAGATGACGATGGAATGTAAACTTAACGTCGTCGTTTAACAACGCATAAACAAATTTTTCCGATCACAAAGGCGTTTTGGAACACCCTATATAGGCTGCGACAAGTGGCGAACTAGATGGCGTCGGATTGTAAATTTAGCAACGTCGTTTAACAACGCATAAACAAATTTTTCCGATCACAAAGGCGTTTTGGAACACCCTTAGGTTATTTAGATGGCGTTGGTGAGAATGATAGGTTACGTCATAATTTTAGAACACCTTCTATGTAGCAATTAAGTGTTACACACGCCTAAATCTAATAACTTAATATTTGTGTTTAGACTGGACCAACGTTAATATGTTTATTGTGTAGGTTAGGCACATTGGCCTTTGCTAATGAGTTATGTTCGCTATTTATGTTAATTATCAAGTTAATATTTGTTGTTTGGGCTTGGTTAGTTAACAATATAGACCAACTAGATTTCGTAGAAACTTACTACGTTGTACAACATTACGTCTTAGGTTAGTTTACGGCATAGACTCCTATAAAAACAATTACTGTTGTGCTTTTTAGGTTAGAAAAATATAGGTCGATTATTTTTCGTAGAAGCTTACTACGTTGTATAACAATACGTCTTAGATTAGTAGCGGCATAGACTCCTATAAAAACAATTGCTATTGTGGTTTTTAGCTTAGAATAATATAGATCAATTATTTTTCGTAGACACTTACTACGTTGCATAACATTACGTCTTAGGTTGGTTTACGATATAGACTCCTATAAAAACATAGGTTTCCACGTTAAGGTTTGCGGCTTTGGTAGGGTTAACAATAAAGGTATCTTGGTTATTGTTTGCTGATTAAGCATGGTTAATTATTAACAACATAGCTTCGTGCTAAAATAATGCTATGTTTACAGATCGGTTACCCTCAGTTATGTTTGGGTGTTTCTACTGGCAGTTCGTCATAATACCTTTCTCTATAAGTTACTTGTACATAATACTTTATAGCGAACCGAATCAATCCTTGTTCGTCCATGCCGTGTGTTATATGTTTTTACTATACACTATAACAATTTTGGGATTAAGTTTTGTTAAGTTATATTACGAAAGTTCGTTTTGGAACACCCTGTATAGGCTGCAATATATCGCAAAGATGGCTAACTAGGTGGCGACGGATTTTAAATTTACCAACGTCGTTTAACAACGCTCATACAAATTTTTCCGATCACAAAGGCGTTTTGGAACACCCTGTATAAGCTGCGACTAGCTGGCGACGGATTGTAAATTTAGCAACGTCGTTTAACAATGCACATACAAATTTTTCCGATCACCCAGGCGTTTTGGAACACCCTGTATAGGCTGCTACAAGATGGCTGCGATCGACGGATTTTAAATTTAGCAACGTCGTTTAACAATGCACATACAAATTTTTCCGAACATCCTGGCGTTTTGGAACACTCTGTATAGGCAGCGACAAAATGGCAAACTAAGTGGCGACGGTTTATAAATTTAGCACCGTCGTTTAACAACGCATATACACATCTTTTCGATATCCCAGTCGTTTTGGAACACCATACAGCGCCAACGGCTGCGATCGACGGATTATAAATTTAGCACAGTCGTTTAACAACGCATATACACTTCTTTTCGATCTCCCAATCGTTTTGGAACATCCTGTATAGACCGCTACGAGATGGCGAACTAGATGTCTACGGATTATAAATTTAGCACAGTCGTTTAACATCGAGGATACAATGCATATACGTTATTTTCCGATCACACAGACGTTTTGGAACATTCTGTAGGAGGCTGCGAAAATGGCTGGCGGCAAGGATGCGTATACGTATTTTTCCCTATCACCCTGACTCGCAGACGATCAAGATGGCGGTGGGGTTGCAATGCATATGAAACATTTACAAACAGAATAGGGTAAGGAATTTTTCAATGCGTACATTTTTATTCAAATTATTACTCCATGCCCAATTTTTAACGCATATAGGTATTTTTCCGATCACCCATGATTGTGTAACTGTCTGCTCATAACGCATCGTTATATACAAAGTATTACCCTTATCCCAAAATGTTTTATACATGATTTATCTATAACGCACTGTTATATACACATTTTTATACAAATTATTACTCCCAAATTTTAAATGCGCCCAAATATTACAACACTGCAATCTGCTACGTTTATATACTCAACCTTAATACAAGTAAACTAGAAATGTCGTCGTGGGCCAAACGGCAAAGGCCGTTCTCTCACCGAACTCGCTAGGTTCGAATCACCGTTCTGGACCAACTTAAAAATAAAAACTAATAATATAAATAAATAGTTATCACGTGACTTCGGGGATGGGGTCAAAGTGAGGGGTATGGCGGAAACAAAATGTCAGCTGAGATTCCTCTTGGGTCAGCAACACATTCCGATCACCCAGACGTTTTGAAACACCTTGTATAGGCTGCGCCAAGATGACAAACTAGGTGGCGACTGATTGTAAATTTAATGCCGCCGTTTAACAATGTACATCTTTCCGATCACAAAGGCGTTTTGGAAGACCCTGTATAGGTTGCGATATATCACAAAGATAGCGAACTAGGTGGCGACGGATTTTAAATTTAGCAACGTCATTTAACAATGCACATACAAATTTTTCCGATCACCCGGTCGTTTTGGAACACCCTGTATAGGCCGCGACAAGATGACGAACTAGGTGACGACGGGTTTTAAATTTAGCAACATCGTTTAACAATGCACGTACAAATTTTTCCGATCACCCAGACGTTTTGGAACACCCTGTATAGGCTGTAATATATCGACAAGATGGCGAACTAGGTGGCGACTGATTGTAAATTTAACGCCGCCGTTTAACAATGCACATACACATCTTTCCGATCACAAAGGCGTTTTGGAACACCCTGTATAGGTTGTGATATATCACAAAGATGGCGAACTAGGTGTCGACGGATTTTAAATTTAGCAACGTCGTTTAACAATGCACATACAAATTTTTCCGATCACCCTATCGTTTTGGAACACCCTGTATAGGATGCGATATATCGATAAGATGGTAAATTAGGTGACGACAGATTATAAAAGTAGCGACGTCGTTTAACATCGAGGATACAATGTATGTACACATCTTTCCGTTCACCCAGGCGTTTTGGAACACCCTGTACATATAGGATATGTCCGACAAAGATGACGACGCACAACAACGACGCTTCCCATGTATGATGACGCACAACAACGACGCTTCCCATGTATGGCGACGCACAACGACGCCGCTTCCCATGGCCATGACACAAAACAACGACGCTCCCGTCAAAGACGGACATTCAATTTTATAATTATTACAAAAAAAAAGATGGCGGTGGCTGAAACAAAATGGCGGAGAGGTAAAAACCCACCCCACACCCACCACCACCCCCCCACACCCAGGGTCACGTGACCAAATGCGGCTCTCTGATTGGCTCAATCGTAGTCCCATAAGAGCCCATGTTACGGCTGAAGTAGGGGGATGACTACTGGTATGTAGCTTCCTCTAGGGCCATAGGCGCTCGCTAGGATAGGGTTTAAAAACATTCGAAATTTTAGGGGGTTTTTGGGGGATCAAGTTATTAAAAAACGATTTCATCAAAACTACTGAACGGATTGGAATGAAATTTGGTATGTAGCTTCCTCTAGACATAGGTGCTCACTAAGAAATGGTTTGAAAAAATTCGAAATTTTAGGGGGGTTTGGGGGGATCAAAATTATTAAAAAACGATTTCATCAAAACTACTGACCGGATTGAAATGAAATTTGGTATGTAGCTTCCTCTAGGGCCATAGGTGCTCGCTAAGAAAGGGTTTTAAAAAATTAGAAATTTTAGGGCAGGTTTGGGGGGATTAAAGTTATTAAATCACGATTTCTTCAAAACTACCGAACGGATTGGAATGAAATTTGGTATGTAGCTTTCTCTAGGGTCATAGTTGCTCAGTAAGAAAGGGTTTGAAAAAATTCGACATTTTAGGGGGTTTGGGGGGATCAAAATTATTAAAAAACGATTTCATCAAAACTACCGAACAGATGGGAATGAAATTTGGTATGTAGCTTCTTCTAGGAACATAGGCGCTCGCTTAGAAAGAGTTTAAAAACATTCGAAATTCTAGGGAGTTTGGGGGGATCAAAGTTATTAAATCACGATTTCATCAAAACTACTAAACGAATTGGAATGAAATTTGGTATGTAGCTTCTTCTAGGGCCATAGGTGCTCGCTAAGAAAGGGTTTTAAAAAATTATAAATTTTAGGGCCGGTTTGGGGGGATTAAATTTATTAAATCACGATTTCTTCAAAACTACCGAACGGATTGGAATGAAATTTGGTATGTAGCTTCCTCTAGGGCCATAGGTGCACACTAAGAAAGGGTATGAAAAATTCGAAATTTTAGGAGGTGTTTGGGGGGTGTCCAATTTACTAAAACTATAATCTTTTATTATTATGACAATAGTGATTTATTATTTAAGATCTATATTTTATATAAAAGCCAAATACCACTCACTGACTGAACACTTAAAAAAAATACAATTACGTTAAAAAGACTGAAAATACCAAACCACCTCGGGCAACGCCGTACGGGTCAGCTAGTTGTATATATTTAATATAACTAAAACTATATTATTTAAGGCCAAATAAAATAAAATTTGAAGTAAATATTGCTCCAAATCGGCCTATAACAATGTCAATAACAATGGCCTACCATATTATCCGAGTTTTTGACTATCCGAAGTCTGCCCGATCCTAATTACTTTGGATAATCGTGTTTCTACTGTGTGTGGGAAATCAAGATTTTTTTTTTTTTTTTTTATATTTTTTATTTATTCATAACCAATTTATAAACAAAATCGACCAATGATTCATTCTTAAATACTAAATCACATTAGAGGATAATCATAACAATAATAACTTCCTTTTTATTACTGAAGCAGTTCGTGAGGCTTAATCCTCTTGAGGCGGCGAACATTATCGGCCACTTCAAGCACTGCTCTCATTTCTAAATTCTCATGAGTGAGAAGGCGCAAATTGTGACTTATTGCACATTTCTTGATTTCCTCCTCAACAAGTCTGATGTTCAAGTCGCGATGTAAATCACCATTTCTAATATACCATGGGGCATTGACTATTCCCCGTAATACCTTGTTCTGGAATTTTTGAATTATTTTGATATTAGACTGCTTTGTGCAGCCCCATAGTTGTATGCCATATGTCCATACTGGTTTCAATATTTGATTGTATATTAAGATTTTATTCTGCACTGTAAGCCCAGAGTTACGTCCAAGCAGCCAGTAAAGTTTTCTATATTTTATTCTAAGCTCTTCAACTTTTTTCTTTACATGGACTTTCCATTTGAGCTTAGTATCTAAGGTCATCCCCAAGTATTTGGCATTGTTGGAGTAAGGAACAGCTTGAGCATTGATAAACAATGGATGGGTGGTAATCTTCCTATTCGTAAAGTTTATGTGCGTTGATTTTGCCTCATTTAGTTTAATTCGCCAGCACTTTGTCCAGGTACTTATCTTATCCATTGCACCCTGTAGTCTACTCGTGGCCTTCTCAATACAAGCATCAACCGCAAGGATAGCAGTGTCATCAGCAAATGTGGCAACAATTGAATCAACAACATCTGGAATATCACGCGTATACAACAAATAGAGCACAGGTCCAAGGACACTACCCTGCGGTACACCTGCTGTTATCCTCCTTAATTCTGAGTAGTCACAGCCATGACGAACTCGAAAGTACCTTCCTTTAATATACGATTGTAATAACTCAAAGTACTGAGTTGGTAGGTCCCTGTGTAGTTTATATTCAAGGCCCTCGTGCCAAACCTTATCAAAGGCCTGGGCAACATCAAGAAAAACAGCTGAACATATTTTTTTCTCTTCAAGAGCTTTTTCGATTATGTTAATAATACGGTGAATCTGATCTATAGTAGAATGCCTACGTCTAAACCCAAACTGATGTGTAGGAATCAGCTGTCTGTCTCGAATGATCGGCTCAAGCCTTCTTAGAAGCAGCTTTTCGAAGATCTTAGACATGACTGGTAGTAATGATATCGGACGGTATGATGTTACAGCGGAAGAGGGTTTTCCTGGTTTTAATATTAGTATTACCTCCGCAATTTTCCAATGGCGAGGTACATATTTCACCTTAAAGCAGGCATTTATCATATGTTGAAGCCTTATGATAGCCATGTCTGGGAGCTCTTTCATTATCTGACCAGTTATAAGATCGTATCCTGGTGATTTCTTTGCTGATATGTTGCACCTTATCATATTCTTAAGCTCTTTTAGGGTCACGAATTGGATGTCTTTTTTGTCATTTCTATCTAAAGAACTGATATTTTCCTGATCTGTACTTTTTGGAAAGGGACTAAAAACACCGGCTAGATATTTAGCAAACAGATTCGCTTTCTGCATAGAGTTTGTGGCCCACAAACCATTCTCCATCTTTAATGGTGGATTTTGAATTTTAGGCCTCTTTATTTTTTTAGCAGCCTTCCAAAGTGAATATTCTGTATTTTCATCAGCAGTTAAATTGCTGAGAAATTTACACAACGCTTCATTTTTAATTTCCTTGATACGTTTTTTCAGTTGGTTACTGAGTCGATTAAATCTAACTTTATCGTCTGGATATCTGGATTGCTGCCACTTTCTTCGAGCGCGTCTTTTTTCTATGGGAAATCAAGATGTGGAATAATAAACATTGTATCATTTGAAATTTTTAAAGCTGTATTTTATAAATTTTTTCGCAAACTGTAGGTAGCTTGGTTAGAGACCATTAAAATGACACATTCTACGATTTAAAATAAAGTTGGTCGTGCGATTTATGATTAAAAAGTGAAACTTGAAGAGCTTATCAACTGTGACAATAATATGGCACATATTGAGTGTTTTACAGATATTTGTATGAATTTACACTCAAACGTCTCATTGAATATTTTGAAGTCGCAGGTGATCTGGCTAGAAGAGATTTGGACAATACTATTTGGTCGAGAATGCAGTAAAACTCCGGTTAACCGAACTAAAGGGGGGAAGCCATGAACATCTAACTACTGTTTTAAAGATCAAACGAATTCAAAAATCTTTTTGCAGGCTACACTAACTTATGTTCTGTATTTAAGTTAAGTTAAAATTACATTTTTAGGATTACCGGTACATCAGAATACAGTATACTATATAGTTTTGTATCGCATAAATTACTCATTCTAAAAACTCAGTAATTTTTGTTTTGTTTCTTGCATACCTCCAAAAGTATGTCGTGGTGTTAAGGGTCTGCTCCAGTAAACGAGAAAGCAACCGGAAACTCATCCGCTTCTCACTGTATCCCTATCTAAACAGTGCAATTTCTTGCAGCTGAACGCTTTGACATCGCCTCATTTCAAACCATTTTATAAGTCTATCTTTTGTAATTGAGTGTAGAAAAAAATGAATATTCTTTATAAAATTTCGGATCCGGCTTGCAAATTATTTTTTATTATTAATTTTGTATTGTGTTAAGAAAAAAATGCAAACTTTATACTTACAAAATGTCAATTACAAAACAAATCAAAAGCATTTAAAAAAAAATTGTAAATTGCAAGACGGATGCGTATTGTGACTGTGCTTAAAATGAAACCTTGCAAACAATTTTATGATAAAAAGTAAACGAAATAAATGGTTTGAAATTTAACATTGCTCTTATGGGATAAAAATACAAGATGGCCGCCACTCAGCAGACCCTTAAGGCTTAACATAGCTTCCATCCGCGGACGCATGCTATGCCCGCGGTGCTATGTGCAATTCACACTGCCAGGCTATGGTAACTGAATCAAAACAAACGACACATGGATCGGAACTCGACTTGGCTCCTGGAGAAGAAAGAAATACGAGTGCGCATGCGTCGCTAGAAACATAGTGGCTTGCGATATATAGCGGGTATAGCGTGCGATGGCAGTGTTGATGTGAGAGAGTTAGCTATAGTGTTGCTATAGTGGAACCTCCCTCTACCGACTTTGACGGGACCACCCGGAGATTACATTTTCCCACATTTTCGACCTAGTTTTTGAACATAAAACTTTAAAAATAAAGTTTCGAAAAGAAAAATGCGTAGTTTGTTTATTTTACGGTTGATTCTGAAGAGGGAGAAACTAGGCACCCGACATTAAACGAAAGGGGACTTCTAAAATTTTTTGTGTTCTGCAAAAACTGAATTCAAAGTTTGACATTGGAACATTTTTTTAAAAAGGACCTACTTAATTTCTAATAGATGTTTAAAAATTGTAGAAAAAGGTTATAATTTTGATTTAAAAAAACAAAAATTAAATATTGTACACACAATAGGGCTATTATTTTTTTTGATTTTCGAAGGCGTTTCGGTCTAACTGCAAAAACCTACTACAATGGTGTTCAATTGTATTGAATAATTTAACTATAGTCGTATTAATATTATATGTAAAATAGGCAATTATTTACTGACTGTCACTTAACTTCAGTTTATTATTATAAATTAAAAGACAAACACAATTTTTTTTTAATTTCTTCAAGTTTTTATTGTTGAATCTTCAGTTTATTATAATATTGTTAAAACCGCATAAACTTCAGTTTATTATAATATTGTTAAAACCGCATGCAATTTTCTACGGATGGAGTTAGGTTGTCATCACATGTAAAATAACTTTAATAACTTTAAAACAAATAAAAAAAGCATAAAATTTGAACTAGTAGGATATTTATTTGTTTTTATAGTCAGGATTATTTCAATTCAGAAAGTTACTCTGGGTATATTAGTAAACAACTAGGAGAGACCCCTGCGTGCTCCACACGCCAACCCCCGATGGAACCTTCTAAAAAGATAGATATGTTGTTTTATCTATACTAATATTATAAAGAGGTAAAGTTTGTTTGTATGTAGGGGGTAATCTCTGGCACTACTGCACCGATTGAAAAAAATGTTTTACTAATAAAAATCTACACTATCGCTGAGTAACATATTCTATAACTCATTTCGATTGGAACCTTTTTTGTTTCAATATTTGTAAATTTAGTCGGAAAAAAAATCTTAGGTTAGGCCTAGAATGATAAACCAATACATGTATTTACATTTATTACCATAGCAACCAATTGATTAAAATAACAGATAATATAGCTGTTTGCTTTAAATAATATTTCCATTAACAGCTGATTTCAAAATTTGGAGCAACTATTGTTGTATTTCTAGCTTTTAGGTTAGGGTTTTAAAGTGTAGACCTGAGCCTTGCTGGTTTTCTTAAACAATATTAACTGCTGTTATAAAATATAAGAAATAATTTGGTTAGAACATTTAACATTATTTACCATCTTAGTTTTGAGGTTATTATTAATACTACACCTTTATTATAAATAAAACATAAAATATGTTTTTAGAAGGTTCCATTGGGGGTTGGCGTGCGGAGCACGCAGGGGTTTCCCATAGTTTATAATAAAGGTGTAGGATTATTAATAACCTCAAAACTAAGATGATAAACAATGTTAAATGTTCAAATCAAATTATTTTGTATATTTTATAACAACAGTTATAATAAATGTCAAAAGAACCAGTAAGGCTCATGTGTAGGCCTACATTTAATCAAAATCCTTACCAAAAAGTTATTATCAATTACTGTATATGAACAATAAATAGGCCTACTATAATATGTCTTACTTATTTTTAATTAGGATGTAACATAGTTTTTTCTTAATTTTAAATTCCTTAAAGCAAGTTTTTATTGGTTTGTGTGTGTGAGCTTGCACTAACAGATGGTTGAAACTAGTATTCATCGTATTCCAAGCATGTCATTCTTAAAGAAGATGCTGAACAACTTTTTGATTACTAGCATTTTCTTATAAGCATATCGGTAATTTTTATTCTTCAATGTCCATATTTTTTCAATTCAACAGGAAAAATGAACAAATAATTCATTGATTTGTTTGGTGCTCTGCTCTGTTAGCATAATGTATATCTATACTGTCTATACACTTTTATTGTTGTTAAAACCAAATGTTTTATTTATAATAAATTATTGTTTTCATTCTGTAACTGGTTTTATTACTATGCCTTATTACATGTGTTAATACTAATTGTGTTATTATTTGTGAAACCAAAATTGGTAGCAATAATAATAATTCGACCACGCAGCTGAACCGCTGACGTGAGTTGAGCAAACTTCCAAAATTAACTTTATAGGCCTATGTTTTAGGGTTTCAACCGACAATTTGGGAAATAGGTATATTCACGACGGTGCTGAATAGCTGCTAAATGCTTCGCACGCCATTCCGAATATTGGGAGTATCTTCAATACACAGTGCATTGCTTGCGCATTTTTATAAACAAAACTAACAATAAATTATGACTTCCCCGTTGATATAAAATGTTATGAATGGATACGATGAGAAGAGAACAGCAGGCAGCGCACATCAGACTCTCCTCCACTGCTGGTTCCCCCACACGGTCCGGTTTCTCAGGATGACGACAGCACAAGGTTTCAAATTGGCGCGTTCAAACAGTCCGTTGCCGCACTGCAGGATCCCGAGAAACGGGAAGGAGATACAAAATACGTGCATTTTCTAGTTTGCGTTCAGACAGTCCGGTTATTCGGGTCCGTTGCATTGCTTGTTGTTGTGTTTTGTCAACACCAAAATGTTTGATATGGACAAACTAATAGAAAATGTACATGGAAACCCACCACATTCATGTACAATCTATTTTCTCTAAAAACATACATTCGATTTAGATGAAATTTGATATATGTATAAACAATATATATATAAATGCAATATAAAATTCATTATTGTAATTGTAGCCATATCCCATTGCTATTATATATAATATTATTATTTATACTTGCATTAGCAATCCTTTTAGATGTCTTTATATCGTTTACAGCTGTTTCACCTTTTCATTTTCAGGCATCTTCAGAACGAATACACAAAAAACACTTCTCACAATTACACTTATAAACAGAGATTAATATGATATTTAACACAAAAATAAATTTAAAAAATAATAAATAAAGACACAAAATAGATAGACATAAAGTGTGATATGATAGTGATGACAGTCGCATACTGTGACTTAAATAAATTTAACAAGTGTTTTAAATGTTTTACCAAGTGTCGTTTTGTGTTTTTATTTATTTATGTGTTAAACACCAAATTAATCTCTGTTTATAAGTGTAATTGTGAGAAGTGTTTTTTGTGTATTCGTTCTGATGATGCCTGAAAATGAAAAGGTGAAACAGCTGTAAACGATATAAAGACTTCTAAAAGAATTGCTAAGGCAAGTATAAATAATAATATTACAATATAAAACCTGGATAGCACTACTATAACATTTAAATAACCAGGCCAGTAACTTTACTCTACTGCTATCAACAAAGTTTCCACCCAACCTAAATGCTAGATTGCGCATAGTCAGTCTACAATGGCTTAGGTTAAGTATTGCAATGCATAGTGATTTTGAATCATACAATAATTAATAATAATTTTCAAAACTATAAACTAAAAATGAAAATTAGATTTTTAACCTTACAATTGTCGATGTTAATTTTTTGATATGCCAAGCCATTTCGGTGCGTGTTGCAAGTACATTTTCAAAAATTCGCCAAATACGGTAATTATAAACCAATCCAAAAGTGTTCCGTAGCTTTTTTATAGAGAAAGAATCAAAGAATTCATACGTGCCAGTAAAAAATGTATTAATTATATTACAAAGTTACAAACAAAAAACAAAAAATATTCAAGTAACGAAAGAAAAAAGTTAAACTTTAAGCCTTCATAAAAAAATTGATAAACATTTTTTGTAATTTTTTTAAAATGTACAAAAGCTTTGTAATTTAGTTCTAAACAGAACTGTATAAAAATATATTTCAATTTCAAATTCTTATTTTGAAAACACAAGTTTTTATGTTCCTACTAAGTGTAAAGTCCTAAACTGAATAATATTATAGGCAGTGTTCTAAGGGCGGGAGTGCGTTTTGCCGGGACCGTGTGTCCGCAACAACTTGATTATTGGGTTCCCGAGAAACCGGACCGTGTGGCCCCAGCCTACCACTACCTCTTTCGCCGTCGCGTCGCTAATTTACGTATTTTGCGCTATGTTCGGACGCATTTTTATCATACTTTATCAACCACAAATTAATTGTAGGTTTTAATGTCTACTTTCAGAATCCGTTTGGTAAATTTATCCGACCGCTCGGGTAAATAGGATGCATTACGCAAGATAACGGCCTGATTTGTTTATACAGCACAATAATCGTGGAAAAACTAACGACAAATTGAATCTTCCGCCTGTTTGAAGATGAACATTCCTGTTCAGGGGTCCTAGGTCGTAACCTGGAAAACGTATCGGGAGGGGGGGGGTCAGGACCGGGGATTTGAATTTAAACCATTTTAACACGTTCACTGCTAAGGACGCACATGTGAGCTTGACAATGCACACTATGAGAAGTGGCCGACGCACAGTGCATTGCACGCTAACTCCCATATTGGTGAGTATTGAAAATACACAAAGCATTTCGTGCTTCGCATACCAACCCCCGTATTAGGATTATTTTCAATACACAATGCATTACGTGCTTCGCACGCCAACCACCGTCTTGGGAGAATGTTTAATACACAATGGATTGCGGGCTTCGCACGCCAACCCCCTTGTTAGGAGTGTTTTAAATACACACAATACATTGCGTACTTCTCACGGCAATCCCCGTATTGGGAGAATTTTTCAATACACATAGCATTGCGTGCTTCG
>JAGFPH010008130.1:13443-29497 GCA_018207615.1 Philaenus spumarius
ATTTTCAATACACAATACATTGCGTGCTTCTTACGCCAACCCCCGTATTGGGAGAATTTTTCAATACACATAGCATTGCGTGCTTCGCATGCCGAACCGTATTGGGAGAATTTTCAATACACATTGCGTGCTTCGTACACCAACCCGCGTATTGGCAGTATTTTCAATACACAATGCATTACGTGCTTCGCACGTCAACCCCCGTATTGGGGGTATTTTACGTTGTAGGCCGACATGTAAGTTTACGTGTGTATTGTAGGCCTACGTTGTAGTTTAATCAAGTAAATCTAAATGCACAATGATGTAAAATATGTTGCTGGATCCTCAGTTGTGTTGCCTATTTTATAATTTAATTTGTATTTTTTAAACCTAGTATTAATTTTTACTACTAAATTTCGGGATTTCGGTGGGTTTTGACACCCTCCTCTCCTCCGGCTACGCCCTTGGTCAGGGCAATTCAATCAAAAATCTACAAAACTTCCGACCAATCCCAGTAAACAATTATAAAAAAGTTAACGACGGTATTTCTGTAGACTACTGTTAATCTAATAACGAAAATGATTCATCTATTTGCAATTAATATTTTAGAATATTAATTATAATAACAACAATTTATTATTGTTTTTACTTTCTCCACCCTATACGTAGTATAAGGAGAAAGTATTGTTTTCGTAAAAATGTTCGAATTTGAATTTTCAGTTGAATTATCTGTTTTGGTGCTCCCAGAACCCCCAAATTTAATATTGTTTAGTGCTATTATCTGTGTTGGTGCTCCCTGAACCCAAAAATATTTTTAGTGAAATTTTTTGTTTTGGTGCTCCCTGAACCCAAAAAAGTGTTTTTAGAGTGGTGTCTGTCTGTCAGTCTGTCTGTATATACACGACCAGAGAGGACACTATTGGTCCGATTTTCATGAAATTTGGTATGTAGGTACTAAACCCTAATATATCCAGGCGTTTTTTTCATTTTTTGGAATTTTTAATTTTTAAGGGTAATTTACCCCTAAAAACCCATAAAAACGCCAAAAATGCAAATTTCTCAAAAACGGCTCTAACGATTTTGATCAAATTTTCAGTATTTATAGTGCTTAAGATGCCAAACAAAATGACACCACCCGCTTTTATCAAAACTTCGGCGTTTTATAACTATGGGGAAATGTTTAAAAATAAACAAGTTTGTGTTGTCAATCTAGCATCGCAGCGGCGGCCGCACGGGGTAGCACTACGGTAGCGAGCACGGCCAGTAATTTAAAGGTGGCGCGATCGAATCCCGCCTGGGACAGTAATTTTTTTATACGATTGACGTAGGTAGAATATTATTTTTTTGTTTTTTTCTAAAAAGTAGTAAATAAAATGAATAAAAACAATATTATTTTGACTACAGTAAGTTGGGAGAAAGTTTGTGTCAGTTAACTGATACCGTTTATTTATACACACATTATACTTCATTCTTACTAGCCTATGACTGCAATTATAAAGTCACAGAATTTACTGATGATAAGGCAAAAGATGTTGAGAAATTGCATAGACTCTAGTTGGGGGATTTATATTCTACATAGGTATGGTTCTACTGTAATAAATTGGCCCTTAATAAAAATAAATGGTACCAGGAACTGGCACATACTTTCTCACAAACATATTTAAATTACTAAACAGATTCACTGTGACTTCATAATTGTAGGAGAAGTGATATTAAAGTAGGAGATTAACTAATGAATATTATTATTATTAGCTAGAGAGAAACCTATTCGATCGATTTCGAACAAATTTGCACCAAACACGTCAATTAGGCCTTTATAGACGGACGAAAAAAGGTTTCGAAAAACAACCCCCTTTTCGGCCAAAAATCCCCCCAAAATCAGTTATTATTAGCTAAAAGAGAATTTTTAGAAAGATGCAGTTTTTTTATGGTAGTGTCGAATTATTATTTTGTTTACAGATTTGTTTACAAGATTTAACTGATGTGCGACAGTGCTGCTATCATTTGGAAAACAGTTAATCTTTTTAGCCGAATTTTCGAAGAAAATAAGAGCTATTACACTCGACTCAATTTGAAAATTACTTTATATATATATATCTGTTTTATTCCCGGATCGATAAGTGGTAGTAAATATGCTTCAAAATTGCTGATTTTTTGGTGAAAGGGTCCTAGTAGGATTCTTCAGATATACTTTTTTTTGTTTTTCGATCGGATTCAAAATGGCGGAGTTATACCGATTAATCGTTTTTGGGTAGGGATTTAAGTATATGGATTTTTCCCACCTTGATAAAATGGTAGTAAATATGCTTCAAAATAGCTGAAATTTTAGTGGAAGGGTCCTTGTAGGATGTCCCAGACACTGATATTTTCATTTTTCGATTTTACACAAAATGGCGGCTTGTTTGATTTAAACCAAAATGGCAAAGTTAGAGCGAGGAAATTGCATTATTACTACCATCCATAAGCCCTTGTGCAGATTTTGAGCTATATCGTTCAAAAGGTAATTAAATTTACTACAATCCTGTGCAAAGGTATTTCAGGTACAGTCGCCGGAACAAGGAACAAAATTGATAGAAATATACCGATAAATGATTTTTTCATTATAAATGTCAGGTTTTTGCGCGATTTCTCCCACTCATAAGCCCGTGTGCAATTTTGAGCTATATCGTTCGAAAGATAATTAAATTTACTACAATCCTGTGTAAAAGTAATTTAGGTACAGTCCCCGGAACAAGGAAGAAAATTGATAGGAATCTCCCGATAAATGATTTTTTCATTATCCATGTCAGGTTTTAGCGCAATTTCTCCCACTCATGAGCCCGTGTGCAATTTTTGAGCTATATCGTTCGAAAGGTAATTCAATTTCCTAAAATAGTGTGCAAAGGTATTTCAGGTACAGTCCCCGGAACAAGGAACAAAATTGATAGAAAGCTCCCGATAAACGATTTTTCCATTATAAATGTCAGGTTATTGCGCGATTTCTCCCACTCATAAGCCCGTGTTCAATTTTTGCGCTATATCGTTCGAAAGGTAATTAAATATACTACAATCCTGTGCAAAAGTAATTCAGGTACAGTCCCCGGAACAAGGAACAAAATTGATAGGAATCTCCCGATAAATGGTTTTTTCATTATTCTATCTATCTATCTATTTATTTGCATCAATTTGGCATACATAGTGCAGCAATGCTGCGGTATACATTTGAGTTGTCATACCTTAATACATATAAAACCATCACATACAACACAAGATACAATACAACAAATACACAAGATACAAATTTATAATACAAACAAATTAAGACACAGTGAATCCATGTTTACATGATATCTCTTATTAATTAACTTCTGAGTGTCATCCTGAATACAAAATGCATCCTAGTCACCCAGAGGTCATGAACTGAGGTACTCCTCCACTGAGTAAAAAGCATGCCTCAAAAGGTATCCTCTGAGTGATCCACGAAAATTCTCGAAACGGCTTTGTTTTTTAATATTATCTGGAAGTTTATTAAATAATTTCAAACCAGAGTAATAAACACCACGTTCTAAAAATTTTAAACTGTGCACAGGATATTGCAATATTTTTTTCCTCATCAGATATGTATGGTTATATTGTTTTTCCTCGAACATACCCTGGTTTGCCTTAAAAAACAACAACATTTCATATATGTAAATAGATGGAAAAGTTAAAATTTTGTATTTTTCAAAAAAGGCCTACACGATTGATTAAATTTAAAATTAAACATTATTCTAATTATTCGCTTCTGAAGACGGAAAATTTTAAAAGCATCGACAGAGTTCCCCCAGAAGATCACCCCATATCTCAACAGAGAACATACATATGCAAAGTAAACAGTTTTTATGGTTTTTACACTGGTAATCCTTGAAACCATTCGGAGAGCAAAGCAAGCTGATGCCAGGGAATTCGCAATCTTTAAAATGTGGCATCTCCAATTTAAATTTTCGTCCACAATAACACCAAGAAAATTTACATTAACTGTGTTTTGTATTTCTTCCTCGCCTCTAACAATAATTTTATTTGGAGTTGATTTTGTTTTAAATTGTATTAATTTAGTTTTTACTACATTTAATTTCAAATTATTTGCCATAAACCAATCATTGGCCTTTGACATTGCCGAAGTTGCCGATATAGCTAAGTCTACACTACTTTGGCCAAACACCGTCAAAGTAGTGTCATCAGCAAATAATACTGATTTTGCAGGACCAACGTTGTCAGGCAAATCGTTTAGATAAATTAAAAAGAGCAAAGGCCCCAAGATTGAACCTTGAGGTACACCACGAAGTACAGGCTCCCATGTAGACTCATAGGAGTTGAGAGAGCTGTCAGTATAAACTACTTTCTGCTTTCTGCCAAATAAATATGACTTTATCCAATTATTAGATTTACCCCTTATACCATAAAAATTAAGTTTTCCCATTAAAATGTTATGGTCAACACAGTCAAAAGCCTTTGACAAATCACAAAAGACTGATGCAACCTGACCTTTTCTATCGATACAATTTATAACCATGTCCAAGAGAGAAAAAATAGCAGAAGAGGTAGAGAACCCCTTACGGAATCCAAACTGATTCTTATTTAAAATACTATATTTTTGAATAAAACTAATTATTCTAGTCATCATTGATTTTTCAAAAATTTTTGAAAAAACTGATAACAGTGCTATAGGACGATAGTTTGAAACATCCTTATTATCACCTTTTTTTAAAAGTGGTCTTACAATAGTAAGTTTCAAACTATCTGGGAATATACCTGATTCAAATGAATCGTTTACAAGACAGGAAAGCGGTTTTGAAATTAGATGAGCACTAGCCTTTAACACGGATGTTGGGATTGCATCCCAGCCTACCGACTTCTTGTTTTTTAAATTCATAATAATTTTGTAAATTTCAGAAGGCGTTGTAGGATAAAGGAACAAGGAGTTTGGAACTCCATTTATCCTTTCCTTTAAAAAATTACTTGCTTTATTGTCATCTGCTTTAAGCTTCAGATCATCTGTAACATTTATAAAGAAGTTATTAAATTTACTTGCTACATCACTTGGTTTCTTAATTATCCGCCTATCCTGCTTTAAAACAATATCATAATTTCTATGTTGCTTTGCTCTCCCTGTCTCTTTATGGACAACTTGCCACATTGCCCTTGCCTTATTTTCAGCACCTGAAGTGTATCTATCATTAGCCATGCACTTTGCATCCCGAATGACTCTTCTCAATTCATGTGAGGTTTTTGCGCAATTTCTCCCACTCATAAGCCCGTGTGCAATTTTTTAGCTGTATCGTTCGAAAGGTAATTTAATTTACTACAATCCTGTGCAAAAGTAATTCAGGTTCATTCCCCGGAAAAAGAAACAAAATTGATAGGAAACTCCCGATAAATGATTTTTTTCATTATCAATGTAAGGTAATTAATAAGCAATTTCTCCCACTAAAACCCCAGTGCAATGTATGAGCTATATCATTCGAAAGGCAATTAAATTTACTATAATGCTGTACAAAGGTATATTTGGAACAGTTTCCGGAACAAGGAACAAAACTCATAGTAAACTCTCATTATAAAATACTAGTTATTCCCTGAAAATTCGGCTATAGTAATGCGGCAGTGCTGCTTACGGGTTTTTATTGAAGTTACACCTGTTGAAATTTTATAGCACAGCAACGCATTGTTTACGTATTTTGGTCCTACCATAGGCGCCCATACCCATAGGGGCCACGCCCCCCCCCCCTGCTCTCAGGGAAAGGATAATATGTATATTATAATAAAATTATAGTCAGGTATTTTTCTTTAAGGAGATTAGCACTAAAATATGTTTTCATCATACCAACGAAATAAACCATTGTTTTCAGTACTATCAGCTGTGGTTGAATCCAATCGATTCCCGATAGGCCGGGTAAACAGTCCGGGTAAAACTGTAAAAAGGAATAGGACGGGAAAGAAGGTTCCACGATTTGTCACCACGAGCGCTGCTATTATACTTACCGTATTCCATTATACAATGTTTAAACAGCTGACTGTTTCTAGCAACATAAACAAATTGAACAATAACAACCCTTTGATGTTGTTAGTTTATTATTCTATAGACTATTGTAAAAGTGTAAACGTACTTATAATGGCTGATTCAAATATTAATATTCCTAAATAAATATTTCAATGTCCACCTGACTTCCAAACGAATACCCAAAATGTGTTTAACAGTTTTTGTCATTCTGAAAACGTCTGTTTTACAAAAGAAACTTCCAAATTAGGGGATTAACATATTGAATAACCAAAACTGTACCATCAACATTTCTTTCAATTTGTAAAATTACCTACTGCTCTTAACCTAATAAATATTTGATTGTTTGAACAAGTTACTTTTGTTTGTACTTAATAGCTATAAACAGTTCAAATATATCAACAAATAACAAGTTAAGAGGGGGTGTAGGACCAAGTTTATTTTTATCCACCCTGTATATTTTATAAAAGGTGGCATAATGAAAAGTACTGTTCATAACTCGTCCGAAAGTGCTATACCGGTGCTTGATGGAATTAAAGTACTCGGCTTAGCCTCGTACTCGAAACTCGATCGTGCACCGGTAACGGCAACTTTCCGGACTTCTGACAAAATAAATATATGCCTACTATTTAAATGTTATGTGACGTTTGATTTTACATAAAATAAACTTATTTTATTTTTTACAAGAGTTCAAGCATGAGCTGCAATGCACTGTGTGTCGAAAATACTCCCATACGGTGGTTGGCGTGCGAAGCACGCATTGCTCTGCGTATTAAAAATTCTCCCAGCAATTCATTGTGTATTGAAAATACTCCCAATACGGGGGTTGGCGTGCGAAGCAAGCAATACGGTGTGCGAAGGCCGCTTCTCGTAATGTTGAGTGTCCAGCTCACATGTGCGTCCGTAGCGGTGAACGTGTTAATACCATATGGGCGCCCATGGGACCTAGTGCAATAAAATACCAGAAAGAAGTCAGCTGGTTATGGAATCAGCTGACTGTTTGATCAAGTAGTGAATGAGTGCAATAAAGAATCACTTTACCAACGTAACGCGTGCATTAAAAACATCTGTTTATAACGCTGAATGATTAGAACATATTTTCTGGGTAAACCCACAAGATAGCCTAGAATTAATAGAATCTATTGACCTTCAGATAAAGCAATCTTGTTAAGTTGTTCGCAATTAAGAAATACTGTACACCTTTCTGTTTTATCTGCCTGTGTAAGTTTATCGCGAAATAGATAATTTTCGAGATATTCAATACGGAACGTTTCAAACGGATGCCATTTTCAATTGGGTGGTTGGACAAGTTTTGTTTGTTTGTCGTTTCTTTACCAAGATGTATGAAAATTACAATAATAGCGAATTTCCGTGGAAAGATGGGATATTGCAGTGACCCATAAGTGAGACCTAAGGTCGGGTTAATCGTGGTCCCCAGAACTCGTTTTCGGGTGTTAATATACAACTAGCTGACCCGTACGGTGTTGCCCGTGGTGGTTGGTATTTTCAGTCTTTTTAACGTAAATGTATACTTTTTAAGTGTTCGGTCAGTGAGTGGTACTTTGCTTCTTTATATATAGATCTTAAATAATAAAAGCACTATTGTCATAATAATAAAAGATCTCCCCAAACCCCCCCTAATATTTAGAATTTTTTCAAACCCGTTCTTAACGAGCGCCTATGGCCCTAGAGGAAGCTACATACCAAATTTCATTCCAATCTGTTCGGTAATTTTGAGGAAACCGTGATTTAGTAATTTTTACCCCCCAAACCCCCCTAAAATTTCCAATTTTCTAAACCCTTTTTTAGTGAACACTTGACCTTTTTGATCGTGATTTAGTAACTTTGACCCCCCCAAACCCCTCCTAAGATTTTAATTTTTTTGAAAACCTTTCTTAGTGAGCACCTATGGACCTAGAGGAAGCTACATACCAAATTTCATTCCAATCCGTTCGGTAGTTTTGAAGAAATCGTGAAATAATCATTTTGATCCCCCCAAACCCCCTAAAATTTAGAAATTTTTCAAACTTTTTCTTAGCGAGCGCCTATGGCTCTAGAGGAAGCTAGATGCCAAATTTCATTCCAATCCGTTCGGTAGTGTTTGAGAAATCGTGATGAGTGAGTCAGTGAGTGAGTGAGTGAGTGGCATTTCGCTTTTATATGATATGTGTTCGCACTTTTTTACGTAGTATTTTTTACGAAACTCGGTTTTCCAAGTCGTACGGATGAGTTCGTCAACCAACAAATCCCACAACTGGCACGTTTTTTGACACATTTAACACATTATTTTAGATGAGGAATTACACGTGGAATTATACGTGTTTGTCTTAATTACACCAACATTTTTAACTTAAGGCTCGGCTTCTGTCCGCCATATTGAATCTGATTCCCACAAGAGCAATGCTACAGAATAAGTCATCTTTTTCCGTTAATTCATGGAATAAATTTAAAAATTTGGTTTCATTTTGAAGTAATGTCATATGCGGATGTTGATTGCTGAATACATTTTTAAGAACAGTTTTGTTGTTTTCATAAACGTATGATATAAATAGTAGAAAATAGTAAACTTAATTAATTTTTTACTCAGTTGCAAAAAGAGATATTGCAAAAACTCTTAGCAATCAACACTCACACTCTATTTTACTTTAAGAAAAAAATACAGCTTTCGTTTTTTTACAAAAATATGCTTAAAAGTGAAGGTATGTTTAGATTATTTAACATTTAAATTGGTACCAAACTTCGCCGTTTTGAATTTAGGGAGCCGAACCACAATTAATTGTATATACACAGAGAAACAGAAGTCATACCTGATAGTGTCTTGGATATCATGGCAAAGAAGCCCAGAAAACTTAAAATCATATTTCAGTGCTAGATTGTAAGCATAATATGATTATATATAGTTCTTGACACTAAAATATGTATTGTATTTTCAAAAGAGCCTCTTTTTATTTTTTAACAATATAATTCATTTTCTGTAATTCTGAACAAATAAATAATGTTTGCATCTTTACAGGGAAATGTAAATATTTGAAAAAAGTTTAAGTGTTATCTTTTGAATATTAAAAAGAAGCAAGATTAAAAATAACAACTTCTTTATTTTTAGGTCTTATTATTATTATATTTCGTAATTCTGTACCATTTATTATTCAGTTTTGTTCTGTCAGAATTTAAAACAGAAAGGGCACAGAGCTAGATTTTGTATTACTATGTAATTTTGTTTCATTGTTTCAATAGATTAAACAAAACTTTGACAATAAATTGTTATAAGTTTTAGTGGCCCTGCATCCAATGGCAGATGCAGTTTTAAAATGATCACATATGCTCAAAAACAATTTTAGTTATACAATTACAACAACAAAAAAACTGCTGTTTTAAACGTAAAAAAATCTAACCCGGACCTCTAGGTAGTCGGCCTATTAACCTATCCTTCCCGAAATTGTGTATGACTACGCCAATGGACTGAGTTAGGTTACAGAACGCACAATGTCGAAGTCGAGAACATTTATGAGCTCTGACCTTTTGACCAGGTCATACTTTCATCTTGTAGCTTTAAGCATTTTTTTGGAAGTAAACAGCATATGCTTCCCAATGCATCTTTGTCAGTCAGGAACCTGTAATTTCTTGGAAGAAACTACCCAGTGTGACGAGTTTTAAGGCTCTTCTTTACCTTGAAGAAAAACTCCCGAGTGTACAGTATGATTTCAATGCAAAAGGCCTGACTCAAGCCGCAAAATCGTTGAAACATGCATTCGTAATACCGTGTTTCGGATTCTATTTATAAATTAATAACCTGGGAAACTACTTTAGGTTATAAGGAAGGCTTTATATTTTTTACGTGTTAGCTTAAAATATGGAAATTATTGCTTAAAACTTCAAAAAATGCGTTAAAAATAATCGATTTTTACTCATTTAAACTGTTGATTAAAAGGAGTTGCCGACGATTTCTTTCAATTATGAGATATAAGACAAAAGCACAAAGCCTTTAAGAACAATTTAAGATCTTCCACAACTTTTTAGGTTGAAAAACGGCGTCCGAAACACGGTAATACGAGTGCATATTTTTGCTGTTTTACGCTAGGTATAGAAGACCCTTAACAACAAATATACTTTAACGAAACGTGTGTTCCCGCAACTGAATCAAGCCACAAAACAGTTGAGGGTTATTGTTTCAATTTCTTTCACCGACTTATCTGGGGTTTGTTGATATTTTATATAACCTTCTCCCTGGCTACGCGCCTGCCTGTCGAGCCATTAGCTCGGCCAATTCTGGCTCGTCATGACCCACACACTGGCGAGTTTTGCTCTTTTAAACGCGAGTGGTACTCGAACGTGTATGGGGGGAGGGGGAGACTGTAGGCGCGGTTGGGCTAATTGGCCCGGATCAAGCGAAAAGTGGAACTCACTCCAAACGCATTCTTAGTGCGTACTCGAAGACGTCATTGGTTATTGACAACCGAATTACCGGAACACACAATTTTAACGTAAAAGATAATTTCTTGGTACTTGTTTAATACAAAACCCGGAAAATCGGCTCTCTTTCCCGAAAATCACAGGCCCATCTCTTTACTGCCAACAATTTCTAAAGTCTTTGAGAGATTAGTTAATTCCCTGCTCACCCAACATCTCAAAGACGTCATTCGTCCTGAGCAATTTGGCTTTCGAAGTGAACATTCCACAACACTCCAACTTGTAAAAGTTCTCAACGACCTTTCCGATGGCTTCAACAATAAAAATCAATCAATTGCAGTTTTCCTGGACATATCAAAAGCTTTTGATAAAGTATGGCACGAAGGCCTGCTTTACAAACTAGCCCGCAGCCCAGTTCCTCCATGCTATGTACATCTCATAAGTTCATACCTCGACAGCAGATGGTTCCAGGTTGCTGTCGAAGGTACTCTTTCTACTTCTAGACCCATCGAGGCAGGAGTTCCCCAAGGCTCAGTTCTTGGTCCGTTACTGTACCTTCTGTACACTAACGATATTCCAGTCATCCCCAAAGTATCACTGCGACTCTTTGCTGATGACGCTATGTTCTACTACAGGACTCTGAACCTGGAATACGGCTCGTCGGTCATTCAACAACAGTTGGATGCCCTACAGCCGTGGCTCAGGAAGTGGAGAACTGCAGTGAACACAGATAAAACGCAAGCCATCCAATTTTCTCCACTACGTAGATTTCCTAAAGTCCAATTAACTCTAAATAAATCACCCATAGCATGGACCCGCAAAGTCAGATACCTTGGAATCACGCTTGACGCTAAGTTAAACCTGTCCCATCACGCCAAGCAAACTCTTTCTAGGGCTAAATCCGTCCGTGGCAGACTCCTTCCAGTCATTCAGGCCAAGAGCCCACTACCACTTCGCATCAGATTGTCCATGTACAAAACATATATCAGACCGGTACTCACGTACGCAGCTCCAGGTTGGTACTCTTTGCTATCTGTTTCTTGGAAGAAAAAGTTGGATTCCTTCCAGAACAAAACTCTCCGTTGGATCACCAACTCCCCATGGTACGTAAAGAACGTCACCATCTCTCAAGGGCACAAAATCCTCACACTCGAGGACTTCATCCTAAAATTAACACATAGAGTCAAACACAGAGCCGAAGGGTCTCAACACACATACATAAAACAGATCATCACTGATCCTGCACCTGCGCAGGTCAGAAGAAAACGTCCCTTATGTCTGGTTTACGAACCACCATAAGTATCCAAAAATCCAAGCTCTATTCTTAAAAGCCACACACTTTCGTAATTAATCCCAGTGTATTTCATCGATCCACCATCTCATTCCCACTCAAAATTATCTATTCCAAATTTAGTCATAAAATTTCTATAAAGTCATTTTTAGTTTCAGATAAGCAGCCATTGTTGTTAAACAGATGCTGTCTTTCACCAAGACTACGGTCTTGACAATTTGCTAGGTGTTTAATACAAGATAGCCTAGAACTAATCAAATCTATTTTTAGTTTAATCCGGCCGCAACATTCAAATACCTCACTATCTGTGGTTTTACAACCAATAAAACATTATTTCATTACACATTGTCATTATCGAATTTAAATAGGAAAGATGAGCTATTGCGGTGACCTAAGTTGGTCAATGAGCACCGATCATGGTCCCCAGAAACTAATTTGGGGTGTCGTTAAACATAAAGACCCTTCAAACACCTTCCTTATTTTTGTTGCATAACAGGACAGATTTTTTGACATATCCGGCCCTCTATGATTTCTGCAGCTTCTGATCTGAGGCCGAAAGGAGGAAAGGTCGAGGTGCAAGGTTAATTATAACAAGTGTTTGAATTATGATATATAGTAAGCCTCTTTCGTTGTTTGCGTTTGCTATTACCTAACCTAAAAAAACTGTTGGTTGTGAAACTGTTGTTCTAAATTTGCCAAGTCGGTTGCTTTGGTACCGTAATAAATGTAAATGCTTTCAAGAAACATGTACTGGTTCAGTTTAGGCCTAATATAAAATGTTTTTTTTACTATTTATTCATTCTTTTGAATACAACAAAAGCATCCATTTGAACATTTGAGCCACATATTGCAGATAGTGTCTAGGCCTTAGGCCTATATAAAGACACTAGGGGAAACCCCTGCGTGCTCCGAACGTCAACCCAGTTGGAACCTTCTTTACACATAATGATGTTATCTTTTCTTTATAATAAATGTGTAGGATTAGTAACAACCCCAAAGCTAAGATGGCAAATAATGTTTAATGTTCAACCAAATTATTTTGTGCGCTTTATAACTGCAGTTATGATAAAGGTTAAAAGAACCAGCAAGGCTCAGGTCTGCACTTTAATAAAAACCTAACCTAAAAGTTAGAAATACAAATAATTGCTTCAAAGTTTGAAATCAGCAGTTAATGTAAATATTGGAGCAAACAGCTGTTTTATCTGTTATTTTATTCAATTGGTTGCTATGGTAATAAATGTAAATACATGTGTTGTTTCATCAGTCTAAGCCTAGCCTAAGATTTTTTCCGACTAAATTTACAAATATTGAAATAAAACTATTTTTATCAAAATGAATTATAGCCTATGTCGTGTAGCTTTTTATTAGTAAAACTATTTTTTCAATCGGTTCAGTAGTTCCACAGGTGATTACCTCCTACATATAAATAACCAAGTTTTATCCCTTTTTAAAATATTACTATAGATAGTATAGCCTAGATAAATAAACAAAATCATAGGCCTATATATATATATACAGTTTTTTATCCAAACCAGCTGTTTCATTTATAATTTATGACAACAGATGTTTGATATAATAATGTACCAAGCCTTTTTTATTGATTTTTCTTTTTGTTTGTTTTTATTTTGGCAACCTAAACAAATTGCTGATTCTAAATTTTCTTAGTTGGTTGCTATGGTAATGAATGCAAATGCATTCAACAAACGTGTGTTGGTTCAGTTTACAATTAATTTTCAACCCTTAAAATCACAATTTTGCAAAATCCTTTCTCAGAGCACTCCTATATTGTTATACGAATGTACACTGAAAATTTTAATGCCCTAGCAATGGTAATTTTGGTTGTACCTTAACTATGAATCAGTCAATCAGAACCAATGACTATATATCAATAAGATGAAAAGTGCCCATACTACCCATGTTAAAAATTCAGACCAGGGAAGCAGGTATAAAAGTGTGTTTGCCCCATCAGCCAATAAGATTCGACGGTCACGGTCACATTACAGTTTGACCTCTCTGTCTCTACTCCTCTTTTCATCCTTGTCCCACATTTGGCCGTAAAAACGCGCCCTGAGAGCTCCTAGCGACTGATGGCGCAAACTTGTTTTTATACCTACGCTTTCCTGGTCTGAATCCTACTCATTTTAAACTGTTCGTCTTAATAATATGTAGTCATTGGTCAGGACAAAGTCGCTTATACTTATTTTATTGGATGTTTTAAATGTGTGTTTTTCTTTGTAATTGAGTAGAATAGAGTTTTATTAAAATATATTACAAAGTTTAAATAATTCGACCACGCAGCTGGACCGCTGATGTGAGTTGAGCAAATTTCCAAAAATAAGTTAATAGGCCTATGTTTTAGGGTTTCAACCAACAATTTGGGTAATAGGTCTATTCACGACGGTGCTGAATAGCTAAAAAATGCTTCGCACGCCAACCCCCATATTAAGAGTGTCTCCAATACACAATGCATTGCGTGCTTCGCACGCCAACCCCACGGTAAAATCCACCACAGGCTTTGAACCGGGTACTTTTATGGTATTTTACGTTTTCATCGATTTTGGGGGAACCGAATGTGCTATAAGGTTCATTCTGTTAGGAAAATTCTAAAAAAATAGATACTTCCGGTCAAAAACGTGCTTCTGGTTGTTGGATTTTTTTGGCTAACGAACTCGTCCGAGCGACGTAGATAACCAACATGTGTACTAAATTTGAAAAAAATCGGACTTAAAATGCGGCCGCTAGAGTGCGAACACATAAAACATATATATGATTTGAATGACACCCCAAAACGTGTTCTAGGGACCATGATCGATGCTCATTTTCTACTCCCGACCTTGGGTCTTACCATAAGGGCCACTGCAATAGCTCATTTTTCCTATGGTAATTCGCTAAAAAGGGAACAAAAGAAACGAAGCACTTGGTTATAGTTTTTTTTAACAAATATTTTAATTTAATCCATCATTAATCACGTAATTTATACAAAATATAACAGTTTTTATATACAAACACAGGTTTATGTCCACAGAGAATATAGGACAGCTTTACTTGAATCCGTCGAAGCGACTAGTAGGCCTACATTCTCTTCTAGGCTACACTTTGAAGCCGGGTGGCGCGGTCGGAGCGTAGGCTGAAATCAAAAATAAATAATAAGGTTGTTAGTGTAGTTTGTAACTGACTTAAAACATAGAGGATGTCCAATGTTAGACGTATGTTTTTTTGTGTACACTGATTTTTCGTAAACGGCTTAACCGATTATGAGAGTTTTGTAGTCGTACCGTGACTAGTGAATTTAACTCGAGGTGTTGGCCAGGACTTCTGTGTAAATAATAACAGACAAGAATGGAGGAGGGATGTAGCAATATTAGGCCTCTATTAGCAGAGGGCAACAAGTTACTCGCAACCAATGACATCACCGGCGAAATGGTGTTTTTAAGTTAAGTTATTGGTTGCGTCCCTTTTGAAAAGTACTGAAAACGGTTGAACAAATTACATCAAATAAAAAACTTCTTCTCCTAGTTTTCAATAGGTGCAATGACTACATATCAGAAAGACGAACAATTTAAATGGGTAGGATTCAGACCAGGAAACTAGATATAAAAGTGAGTTTGCTCCATCAGTCGCTAGGAGCTCTCAGGGCGCGTTTTGCCGGCCGAGTGTGGGACAAAGATGGAAAGAGGAGGAGAGACAGAGAGGTCCGACTGTCGTGTGACTGTGACCGTCGAATCCTAGCGGCCGATGGCGCAAACACAATGTTATACCTGTTTCCCTAGTCTGAATTATTAACATTGGCACTTTCAATCTTATTGTATATAGTCATTGTCAATTACTCGGGTACGTCCTAGTTACCCTCGACTAAGAGGCCTCAATTAATACTATGCCCGTAACAAAATCCCTGCCCTCGGCTAATAGAGGCCTTAGAGCTACTCTGGGTATTTTCTAAGAAGTAAGAAATTCTTTAGAGTATCTCTTCGCACCGAACCCCTGCATGCGTCCAAAAGCAATTATTATAAATAATACGACATAAGCATAGTTGAAAATACTCATAATACGGAAGTTGGCGTGTGAAGCACGCAATACATTGTGTATTGAAAATACTTTCAATAAGAGGGTTGGCGTGTGAAGCACGCAATGCACTGTGTATTGAAAATACTCCCAATAAGGGCGTTGGCGTCGAAGCACGCAATGCATTGTGTATTGAAAATACTCCCAATACGGGGGTTGGCGTGCGAACCACGCAATGCATTGTGTATTGAAAATACTCCCAATACAGGGGTTGGCTTGCGAAGCACGCAATGCACTGTGTATTGAAAATACTTGCAATACGAGGGTTGGCGTGCGAAGCACGCAATGCATTGTGTATTGAA
>JAGFPH010008130.1:37984-49229 GCA_018207615.1 Philaenus spumarius
TTTTGAAGGGGGTGAAAATCACGTCGTGTTGTGGGGACCATGATCAGGTCTGCTCCAGCAAAATAGAAAGCAACCGGCGACTCCAGTGCTTCACCCTATAGCCGTATCTAAGAGTGCAATTTCTTGCAACTGAGAGTTTCGACTTTGCCAAATTTAAAACCATTTTGTAAATCCACTTTTTTTGTAATTGAGTGCTGGGAAAAAACTGAATATTCGTTATAAAACTGCGGATCCGGCTTGCAATTCACTTTTAATTATAAAATTTGTACGAGAAAAAGTTCTGACTTTGTACTTAAAAAATGTCAATTACGTAACAAATGAACGGGATTTAAACAAAAATATGAAACGCAAAACGGATGCGTATTGTGACTGCGGTTAAAATGAGACCTTGCAAACAATTTTATTATAAATAATTCGACCACGCAGCTGAACCGCTGACGTGAGTTGAACAAATTCAAAAATTAAGTTTATAGGTGTGATTTATTGTTTCAACCAACAATTTGGGAAATAGGTCTATTCACGACGGTGCTGAATAGCTGCAAAATGGTTCGCACGCCATTCCGCATATTGGGAGTATCTTCAATACTCAAAGCATTGCGTGCTTCGCACGCCAACCCTCGTATTGGGAGTATCTTCAATACACAATGTTTTGCGTGCTTCGAACGCCAATACCACGGCAGAATCCACCACATGGCTTTGAACCGGGTACTTCTATGGTATTTTACGTTTTGATCGATTTTTTGGGAACCAAGCGAGCTATAAGGTCGCGTAAAAAAACAAAATGTGCAGAATAACATCCTACATTTATATTTGTAGAAAGGACTCAAAAACAAATTCATTCTCGTAGGAAAAATCTAAAAAAATTGTTATTTCGGTTCAAAAAACGTGTTTCCGTTTGTTGGATATTGTTGTCTAACGAACTCGTCCGAGTGACGTAGACAAACAACATGTGTACCAAATTTGAACCAAATCGGACTTAAAATGCGTCCGCTAGAGTGCGAACACATATATACATATATATATATATATGATTTTTAATGACATCCCAAAACGTGTTCTGGGGACCATGATCGGTGCTCATTTGCTACTCCCGACCTTTGGTCTTACCATAAGGGCCACTGCAATAGCTCTTTTTTCCTACGGAAATTCGCTAATAAACGAAATGTAAATTGGTTTTAAATTTGACATTTATCTTACGGGATAAAAATCCAAGATGCCCGCCACTACAGCAGACCCTTAAAAGGGCTACAAAAAAGGTGTCTTTACATGTTTCTAAAAATAGATCGTTGTGGTTATACCAAGTTTGAACTCAATCGGTTAAACCGTTCTCTAGATAATTTCCCGAAGTTTGGCCCTTCATTGGCGTGTTTTAAATGGCCACTATAAATCCGATCACACTTTAAATAGTGACTCTTGAACAATATACATTTAATTTGCACCTCAGCCTCCGGCCACGTGGATTTGAACCGGGAACTTGCTATTTTACGTTCCGATTGGTTTTGGAAGAACAAAATGTGCAGAATAATTTCATAGATTTATTTTTGTAGATAAACCCCAAAAACAGTTTCACTCTAGTAACAAATTTCAAAAAACTGTTACTTTCGATCAAAAAGTTTTTGTTTGCTATCAAAATCACCCGAGCGACCTAAAGGGCTCACACTGGCAAAAATGTCGCACAAAAATATTAAGCTAAATTTGTGTGCAAAATATCGAACGGCGTGGATCCCTCACACCACACAAAAATATTGCGCAATATGTCGTCACACTGCTTTCTCATGCTACAAAATATTGACGGGCCCGCAAAAAAAATCTGAACTTTTGAACGCCCCACAAAATATTGCATGTTCTTTTTTTTCGCAATATTTCTCCTCACGCTTTCGATATATTTGCGCAAAAACGAAATCTTTAAAATTTTGTGCAACATTTTTGCCCTTTACAAAACTAAAGTGTGTAAATTTGGACCGAATCTGACGTAAAATGCGACCGTTAGATTGTGAACGCATCACTCCCGACCTAGGTCTCACCATAAGAGTCGGAAACACGCTGATAATGTACCTCGATATATCTGACTCTTTCTGTCACGTCTGCTTCCTGACATGTATTAATAGTGCATGCGTAGGTTTATCTTGAGCTGTCTGTCATAATTATTGATATTTTAATAGAATCATAAAAGCTTAAGCTTATGTTAATGAACGAAAATTTTAATGAAAACTTGAATGAATTTTGAAGTGAACAATAATATGTTTAAATATTTGTCTATACTAAAATTAATAAACGGTACCAGATAACTGCCACATACTTTCTCCCAGTTGAAACTTTATACCTTCCCAAGAGTAAGTTGCATAGGAGGTGGTTATTTAGAATTGCAAAAGTAGGAAAATGTTACCATGGAAAATATTAGATGCATGTAACACACATCCATATTATATTATTATTATTATTATTTAAATTATTCAATCGATTTCAAACAAATTTGCACCAAACATGTCAATTAGGCCTGTATAGATGCACGAACAAATGTTTTGAAAAAATTAAAAAAACAACCCCGTTTTTGGCCAAAAAACCCCAAAAATCAGTTATTATTATTATTATTATTATTACCTAAACGAGAATTTTTAGAAATATGCGGTTTTTTGATATGGTAGGGTACATAAGGGCTATAAATAAGCCAAATTTTATCAAAATCGTTAGAGCCGTTTTTGATAAATTTTTATTTTTCTCATTTTTTGCCATTTTTGGGGGTACAACCAATTAAAAATCAAAAATTTGAAAAAATGAAAAAAGCCCTGGAGATATTCCAAAACTACACCTACATTCCAAATTTCTCAAAATCGGACCGTTGGTATGTTCTCCAGCTCGGGACACATCCTAACAGACATCATCAAAAAAACACTTTTTTTGGGTTCAGGGAGCACCGAAACAAATAATTCCACTAAAATATTTTTTGGTTCAGGGAGCACCAACACAAATAATTCCACTAAACAATTTTTGGGGGTTCAGGGAGCACCAACACAGATAATTCCACTAAACATTTTTTTTGGGTTCATTGAGCACCAAAACTGATAATTTCGCTAAAAATTCAAATTCGAAAATTTGGACGAAAACAATACTTTCTCCATATACTACGTATAGGGTGGAGAAGTAAAAAGAGGTAAAGTTTGTTTGTTTGTATGTAGGGGGGTAATTTCTGGAACTACTGATACAATTGAAAAAATAGTTTTACTAATAAAAACCTTCACTATCAGTAACATAGCTATAAATATTAACGAGCACCTCCTGTTGTCGTACTTCGACCAATTTTGATGTAAAGTAACAAAATTAAACTTGTTTTTCACCTTTTTAATTTATTAAAAGTATTCAAATTCTCAATTCAATTACCATCTCCACGTATCTTAACAATATTACTTTCTTTTATTATCAGGGATGACAAAAATAAAAGCCTAAAGAAAACTTCATAGTTCAATTACACAGCAACAAATCAGACCTAAAACACATCAACAATAACATAACCTAAATCAGCTGTTGACAGTTTTTTATATATGTTGAACAATAATTATTCGGACAATATTTCCCAACAATAGCTTAGGTGGGGTATGAAGACGAAAAAGACGCAGTGAGGGGACTGTTCTCTCACACAGTATTTTCAACAATCCCAGAGGATAATACAAACTCAATGCATTCAAGTCGACTTATTGAACTATAGTACTTTTAGGCTCAACCGTCTTAGTCAAGCCTTTCCAAAATTAGTCACATTTGATTTATATTTATATAAAAATGCCTAACAGAACAACATTGCGATGGACATTTGTTTAAAACTGTATAGAATATATCAGTGAGAGTTTACTGCATTGTTTATAATATAATATTATTTTAATTTTTCATTCATTTTTTTAATTTAACACAAGTTATTCTTGAATATTTTACTAAATATTACATTATTAATTGGTGAACTAAACTTGAGGGATTTGTTTGTTTGTATATAGAGGGTAATCTCTTGAACTACTGAACCGATTGAAAAAATAGTCTATACTAATATTATAAAGATATAAAAGTTTGTTTATTTGTTTGTATGTATGCAGAGGATAATCTCTGGAACTACTGAACTGATTGAAAAATTAGTCTATACGTATATATCATAAAGAAATGTGTTTGTTTGAATGTAATCTCTGGAACTACTGAATAGATTGAAAAAATAATTTTACTAATAAAAAGCTACACTATCCCTGAGTAACATAGGCTAGAATTAATTTTGATTTAAGGGTTGAGGAAATGTAGTAACAACCCCTATACAAAATGTAGATTGTTATATTTTCCTTAAAGCTAGAGAATAAACCGTTAATAAATTAAGTAATTTAACAATGAGAACCCACTATGTTACATCCTAATTATTAAAAATAAACCAGACATATTATAATTTAAAAAAGGGTCTACTTATATAAAATAACTTGTTTGCATATGCTTCGACGCGAGTCACCGAGGGGGCGAGCGAAGCGAGCAGGGGGCCCTCTAGTATTTTATATTTTTGGAGTTGAAATAGTTCTTTTAAGAGGTCTATGATTACAATGATCTTTTTGTTTTGTTTCCCAAAATTTAATTCAGGTTTGAGTAAAATGTCGAATGCGACACTTTTCCTGTCTACTTCCTCAATTTACGCTAAACTTTTAAGAAAATAAAACAATTCAACCACACGCCTGCGCTATACACTTTAGTTCACCGTCAAGTACTTCTTACCTTAGTGTAAATTCGCAAAAAATACTTGAAATTGCATGTTTTATCAAGTCACGTTATGAAAAAAACGCATTTAATTAAATTATTTTATCGCCTGTTGTATATTATCGGCAAATCTAAAGAGATAAGGAAATTCAAACGGAGTTGTTAAGTAAAATTGAGTACCTTTATGTTGTGACTCCATAAAATATGTAGTTTCAAAAAAACTATTTTAAATGGAAGTCGTTGTTTTATCTCCCAACCCCGCCCCCGTAGCTAAAGCCTTTCACAAATTTAAAAAACTGTATCAGTTAACTGACACAAACTTTCTCCCAACTTACTGTAGTCAAAATAATATTGTTTTTAATCATTTTATTTACTACTTTTTAGAACAAAACAAAAAAAATAATATTCTACCTACGTCAATTGTATAAAAAAATTATTGTCCCAGGCGGGATTCGATCGCGCGACCTTTTAATTACTGGCCGTGCTCGCTACCGTGGTGCTACCCCGTGCGGCCGCTGCCGCGATGCTAGATTGACAACACAAACTTGTTTATTTTTAAACATTTCCCCATAATTATAAAACACCGAAGTTTTGATAAAAGCGGGTGGTGTCATTTTGTTTGGCATCTTAAGCACTATAAATAGGTCTACTGAAAATTTGATCAAAATCGTTAGAGCCGTTTTTGAGAAATTTGCATTTTTGTCGTTTTTTATTGGTTTTTAGGGGTAAATTACCCTTAAAAATTAAAAATTCCAAAAAATGAAAAAAACGCCTGGAGATATTAGGGTTTAGTACCTACATACCAAATTTCATGAAAATCGGACCAATAGTGTCCTCTCTGGTCGTGTATACATACAGACTGACAGACAGACACCACTCTAAAAACACTTTTTGGGGTTCAGGGAGCACCAAAACAAAAAATTCCACTAAAAATATTTTTGGGTTCAGGGAGCACCAACACAGATAATTCAACTGAAAATTCAAATTCGAACATTTTTAAGAAAACAATACTTTCTCCATATACTACGTATAGGGTGGAGAAAGTAAAAATCAAAATTTCAAGCTCAATTAGGTATTTAAAAGTTAGCCTCCATATTGTAGAAATGGTGGAAGTTATCACAATGTTATACGAAATATACACTCATTTGAAATTGAAATGAGAAACCGAACATTTTTCTATCCGCGTTAGAAGTCGAGAGATGCGGCCTCTCCGACACTTCTTTGACCCGCTGTATTTACCTGCAGATACATCCAAAGCGCTGAATACTATACAAACACTTTGCAACAAACACCAGCCCAACAGTGTCCGCACAGACATGGGCGACATGACCACAGAACTATCACTCACTAAGTGTATATCTGTGCTGTTTTATGTCGATATCAGGTGGACGTTGTGTAGATAAGATTAGTGTATCGAACTAAAATATCTCTATGGCACTGATGACACCTGGATGTTCGTAATACGGTCAGCTGATTGTGTCGTTTTATCTTAGAGTGGTTCTTAAAAGTAGTGTTTAGCAACTTGGTGGAATTCGTGGTAAATGAATTGACGTAGTAGGGTAATACAGTATAATGTAAAATAATTCGACCACGCAGCTGGACTGCTGACTTTAGCAAATTTCAAAAATTAAGTTTATATTCCTATGTTTTAGGGTTTCAACTACCAATTTGGGAAATAGCTCTATTCACGACGATGCTGAATAGCTGTAAAATGGTTCGCACGCCATTCCGCATATTGGGAGTATCTTCAATTCACAAAGCATTGCGTGCTTCGCACGCCAACCCCCGTATTGGGGGTATCTTCAATACGCAATGTATTGTGTGCTTCGCACGCCAACCCCGCGGTAAAATCCACCAAATGGCTTTGAATCGGGTAATTTTAAGGTATTTTACGTTTTGATCGATTTTGGGGGAACCAAGCGAGCTATAAGGTCGCGTAAAAAACAAAATGTGCAGAATAACGGCTGTAACGATTTTGATCAAATTTGGCTTATTTGTAAGCCCTTAATGTACCCTACCATACGTAAAAAACCTCATCTTTCAAAAAATTCTCGTTAATAATAACTGATTTTTGGCCAAAAAGGGGATTGTTTTTCAAAAATGTTCAAAATCTTTTTCGTTCATCTATACAGGCCTAATTGACATGTTTGGTGCATATTTGTTCGAAATCGATCGAATAGTTTTAATAATAATAATAATATAAGTTAATATAATATGGATGTGTGTTACATGCATGTAATATTTTCCATGGTATGTCCTACTTTTGCAATTTTAAATAACCATCTGCTATGCTACCCTTGGGAAGGTATAAAGTTTCAACTGGGAGAAAGTATGGCAGTTATCTGGTACCGTTTATTCTTATGGAAATTCGCTAAAAAGAAAAATGGGTTTCATTTATTTATAATTCACAAGCAGGCTCTTGACGGGGCCCGTCGGTTACTTTGTTTGCTTTACGTTTAATCCGGCACTGCTAACCACGAGCCACAACTGGGTAACAATAATAATAAATAACTGACTCTAAACGAGCTGTTTTCTAAGTAAACATTTTAAGTGCACATTCGCTAAACGTGCTTGGCCGGGGTAATTTTTCAAAGAAATCCGAAAGTTGAGTCAATGTTTACATTTTAATGGCATGCATTGGGCAATTATAGATAACACAATATTTGTTCAACAGATGTTGCAATTGCTCCGTGCACATATGTGGATCACATGCTTCCTTCAATTATATCATTTACCTTCTTATTTGTATGCATTTCTACATGCCGAAGTACAGAAAATAATATTATTAGCGAATGTCCGTAGTAAAGATGAGCTATTGCAGTGACCCTTTAGGTAAGACCTAAGGTCGGGAGTAGTAAATGAGCACCGATCATGGTCCCAGATCACGTTTTTTAGCGTCATTAAACATTGTATACAGTACTAGCTTAATACCCGTGCTTCCTACACTGAATTTGTTTTTTGCATCACTATGATTCATAATTAATTGTAATATTTTTCTCTCATTTTCTTTCATCTATTATTTCACAAAAGTGAATTACAACATGTATTTTCAATTAGTTTGGTATTTATTGTCCACTGGCTACCCGTCAATCGTCTTCGTCACGGTATAGTAAACACATTAAAAATTCAGATTGAAGAGCGCTAAACCTTCTTTTTCAACTGATAAATCTACAGACTGGTAAATCAGTCTTAGCTGGATGTTTGCAGATCACCCAGGTACGTCTTTAATATGCAAATGAATAGATCGGGATAGTTTTGGAAAGAATAATAATTAAAATTTATTGTTTTTATTATATTTTTAATTCTTAGCAGCACCTAACAAAATGTAAATTCAGCTTATCTATATAAAATATATGAAAGCGAAATACCACTCACTCACTGACTCACTTATCACGATTTCTCAAAAACTACTGAACGGATTGAAATGAAATTTGGTATGTAGCTTCCTCTAGGGCCATAGGTGCTCACTAAGAAAGGGTTTGAAAAAATTCGAAATTTTAGGGGGGTTGGGGGATCAAAGTTATTAAAAAACGATTTCTTCAAAACTACCAAACGGATTGGAATGAAATTTGGTATGTAGCTTCCTCTAGAGCCATAGGTGCTTACTAAGAAAGTGTTTTGAAAAATTCGAAATTTCAGGGGGATCAAAGTTATTAAAAAACGATTTCATCAAAACTACCGAACGGATTAAAATGAAATTTGGTATGTAGCTTCGTCTAGGGCCATAGGTGCTCACTAAGAAAGGGTTAAAAAAAATTCGAAATCTTAGGGGGGGGGGGGGGGGGGTCAAAGTTACTAAATCACGATCATTTGTCGCATTTATTTCTCCAAAATAATTATGCAATAGCGAAGCATTGCCGGTTCAGCTAGTTTTCTATATGAATCTTGTAAGAAATTGATGTACAAAATTTCAGCTCTCTAGTTTTTACGAAACTATAACAATAAATATATATTGTTTTTAATGGTTGTTTTCACATTTTCACCCCTACACGTAACGTGGATTAGCATCACGTAACAAAATGTAAAACTCATTTACTTTTTACATGTGTTTTGTAAAAAATAAGTGTACAAATTTCAGCTTGAAGAATAGTAAACAACAACATTTATTGTTTCCTAGTGTTTTAAGTATTATCACAGTGTCTAGTTATCGAAATATCCAAAGCACAAATAAAATTATTTACAAGGTCAGTTCCACTGTACTCACTATTTTGAGGTTGATTAAAAGTGGAAATAAATTCTTGTGTTCTGAATTGAGCTTAATAAAAAGTAAATTAAATTTTGATTACTGGAAGATTAGTTTTGAGAGTTTTTTAGTCGTAATATTTAGACAGCTAAAATAATATTCGACAACCAGTTAGTTATATCACCTAGATCAGACAAAGCAGATAGCCTGTTTCTTCCAGTAGGTGATATTAAGGGTCTGCTCCAGTAAACGAGAAAGCAACCGGAAACGCAACCGCTTCTCACTGTACCCCTATCTAAACAGTGCAATTTCTTGCAGCTGAACGCTTTGACATTGCCTCATTTCAAACCATTTTATAAGTCTATCTTTTGTAATTGAGTGTTGAAAAAAAAAAACTGAATATTCTTTATAAAATTTCGGATCCGGCTTGCAAATTATTTTTCATTATTAATTTTTTATTATGTTAGGAAAAAAATGCAAACTTTGTACTTACAAAATGTCAATTACATAACAAATCAAAAGCATTTAAAAAAATGTAAATTGCAAGACGGATGCGTATTGTGACTGTGCTTAAAATGAGACCTTGCAAACAATTTTATAATAAAAAGTAAACGAAATAAATGGTTTGAAATTTAACATTGCTCTTATGGGATAAAAATCCAAGATGGCCGCCACTACAGCAGACCCTTAACTTATTTTGCAACTGCTCTAGAACCTTAGTGTTCCCGAACTTGGGACACATCAAGTTAGTAAATTTCTCGAAAGGGGAAGACCGTAGTAAAATTCGCTTCCCGAACGACTGGCTCAATAGACCGTTGTAATGAATTATTATTTACAAAGTATGCTGCCCTAAATGGTTAGGATATACCGTACGTAGCGAAGCGGGAATACACACTAAACAAAATCAATAAAATTATATAAAAAAGACGTTTATTCCTATTTACAATACAACTTATTTACTAAACAGACTTGCTGATCCACGGCCTCGATAATATTTCTTGGATTTCGTCCAAAGATAAGCCTTTTGTCTCGGGAACGAATATCGTGACGAACCAGAGCGAGATAAAGCAGAGTATAGAGAAGATCCAGAAAGAAGAGTAGATGCCGGCCACTTCGTTGACAAAGTAGTATATGACTATAGCCAGCAGAGCGCACATGAAGCCGAAACTATTGGTGATGGCGGTGCCCACTGCTTTCACGTTGGGGCTAAACAGTTCGCCCACCAGGGCGTAGGCGTTGTTCGCGAAACCTGGAACAGAAATTGGTTTGTAATGTGGGAAAAGTGGGTCAAACAATTTCTGCCGTACATATTGGGGTTTCTTATCGATTAGAATGTAGCGGGCTCATAGGTAGCAGAAACGGGGGTTTAAAATCATCTAGAAGATGGTGAATTTTTTGAAAAAACGTGTGTTTAATAATAAATTTAGTCCGAAAAACATTTACACTGTGTAACAATGTTTTAAAACAAAGTTACATAACATTGTTACGTAAGAATGAGTGTGTGTTGCTGGCAAACCCACTGGGCTTACATTCACCGCACCTAACACTTAATGTGTTAATCTCTTCACTAATGTCACGTAAGAATGTTTTAAAATAAAGTTACATAACTTTGTTATGTTGGAATGTTTTAAAATAAAGTTACATAACATTGTCCCGTAAGAATGATTTAAAACAATAACACTGTTACGTTGGAATGTTTTAAAACAAAAATTAAAATATTGTTTTATATTACTGTAGTGTTAAATACAAATGTTTTATAACAATGTTTTAATAACAATGAATTTCTCCAAATGTTATAAAACAAAGTTTAAGAACCATCTCATTTGGCAAGATGGCTTCGCCAGAGCACTGGGCAGAGTGAGAGAGTTGCTGCCGCCGCATGCGTTGTTCTGTGCGCAAGAAGACGTAAACGTCGATTACTGTTTAAAAAAATGTTGTATAACATTTCAATAAATAATGTACTTGTAGAAAACTGAAAGTTTTATAAAAACGCCATAGAAGAATGGTTTAAAACACTTTTAATTAACGGATCAGATATTTATATAACATTGTTGTGTTATATTATGTTGTAGAAAACTGAAAGCTATAGAACAATGATTTAAAACACTTTTTAAAGGAACGTAATTTCACGAATTAAAAAGTTATATAACATTATTTTAGTACGATCTGTTTTTAAACAATGTTATATAACACTTCACTAAATACACTTCTCAGTTGTGGAAAACTGAAAGTTATATAACATTGCTATGGAACAATTTTTCAAAAAAGTTTTTTTGAAAATGTAATTTCACGAATTAGAAGTTATATAACACTGTTTTAGAACAATCTGTTTTAAACAATGTTATAACA
>JAGFPH010008131.1:0-21985 GCA_018207615.1 Philaenus spumarius
AACAAAACTCAATTTTTCACGCATTGCATAAGGTTTATCCGTTGCAAACTCCCGCTCTTAAAGATGAGTTATTCTCACAGAAAGAATAAGGAATCAAAACTCTTTTTTCCTTACCCTCTTATCTTTTTTGGTTCTACCTGTACATAGTTTACTTACTCTAACATACCATAAATTCCTTTTAATTACATTTATCTCGAAGTTTTCCTGAAATTTTACATATTTTTATATACACATCAATTTTCATATTTCACATACATTTCAATATTTCTAACTTACTTCATTTGGAAGTATCGATTTCCTGTAAACTTATATACATTTTATTACAATTACAATTTTTTATTACCCTTGGTTTCTCGCTTTGAGAGTTCGTCCACTGAAAACATACATTTTATAATAACATTTTCTCCTTTTTTGGAGTAATCGTCCACTGAAATACATTAATCACACTTTTTGTTTTATATTGTCAATTTTTGTCTTTTGGGGACTTAAAACACTTGCCTGGTTACCCTATATTTACAATTATATTAAAATATACTGGGTTGATTAACCTAACATATACTACTAACTTTGATCATCATTATTTTTCGCGTATTATTTTACTTTAACAATTTTATTTTATTTTTACCTTCATTAGCCTACGAATATTCCTTTTATCTCTCCATTGCTTTCTTACTTACTTCCTTGGCTGGTCAGACCAAACTTTATTTACCCTTTTACTTTTTCAATTTCTCTTACTACTATTTCTTCAGTACATCCGCTTACTTTCCAATTTTCTTCACCTTTTCTTGGTTTTTTAGAAAATTTTAATAACTTATTGCCTACTCTTTTTTCAGCTCATCCGCAAAATTGTTGCCTCCTAACATACAACACTCCTCTACCTTCGTTTTTCACGTTTGCTTCTTGCAAACAACGCGTAAGCCCCTAAACTCGCTTACTCCGAATAGCAACCACCTTTCCTTTGTCTTAAGATGTCATTAGACGTTTTAACTGTTGCTTCTTTATTAACAACAATCATTCATAAATTTGTTTCAGTGCCCATTCCTTTCAGGTCACCCTGTATCTCACTCTACATCTGTCATTTACAAAATACACCTACATTGTTTATTTTCGTCACAGCTGATAACCGACCTTGGTTGCATTACCTCCATTCATTGCCGTAGGCCTAAGTACAACGACCCTTCGACTCAATCAGCTGTGTTTAGTTTCAGCCAATTTGCTTCCCCATTCCATTTCCGTCCTTTCACTGCTACACTTTATCAATGAACTTTGTATTAGGCCTATGCCTTTCTCATAGCCTCGTTTATCGTTCTAATAAATTCAATGCACTACTGTACTCTGTATATTCACAAATGAAACTATTCCTAAACTACTATTTACATCTGACAATGATTTCTATCTACAACTCTTTCTATTATTGTATATACGGCCTTAGGTCGCGTACATCATATTTCCCTTTTATTCTTCCTGTCCGTATGTCTGCAAGTACATATGTTTTCCTTCCCCTCCTTTCAACAATTCTATATGGACCTACATATAACCTATTTTGCTCTTTCGCAGATATCGCAGCGTTTTATGACTTCTAAAATCTTTGCTAACATGTTTTTTATATACCATTTTCTTTTTATCATATTGAAAATTTTGTTTCGGCCTATATGCCCATATGTCTCATGTATACCCTGCACAAATCTTTCTATTACTTCCTCTGGTACTATTATTCTTGTTTTATTGTTTATTGTGGAACATAACACATTGTCTCTTATTATAAAATTTGGATAATTTTCTATATTATTTATTTTCTCACGGCATTCTAAATTTCTAATTTGGTAGTCTCTAAAATTTACAAATAACTCTCTTAAATTTGGCTTTATCCTTATTTCTTGTATTTTTAATTTGCATTTATCTTCCACTCCCGTACAGTTCCCATACATCCTACTTGCCACATCGCATGGTACATTTTCCTTTCCTGTACAGTGTTGCACGTTTGGGTTATACTCTTGTATACCGAGTATCCATCTTCTCATTCTGCTGTTTTGGAACTTACATGATGTTAGGAATTTCAGTGCCATATTATCGGTAATTATATTTAGCGGAGCTCCTATTACTAAAGGACGAAACTTCTGCAAGCCATACACAATCGCCAACAACTCCAACTCGCAGATTGTATAATGCTTCTCGTATGGTTTTAAAGTTCGGCTTACAAAACCTATTATTTGTTTTGCACCATTCCTGTCTAGCTGATATAATTGACAAGCTATAGCACCTGTGCTTGCGTCTGTCTGCAGATAGGTTTCCCTTCCTTCTTCCGGATGTGCTATAACCACCGCTTCTATAAACAACCTCTTAACATCTTGAAACGCTTTTTTCATTTCGTCGTCCCATATCCATTTTTGTCCCTTTCTTAACAACTTATACAGTGGTCTTGTTGCTCCTGCATATTTTTCTGTGAATCTCGAATAATAATTAACAAACCCCAGAAACGATTGTAGCTGTTTTACTGTACGTGGTTCTGGAAAATCTCTTATGGTTGTTAATTTTTCCGGATCAGTGCTAACTCCTTCTGGTGTGAATATAAAACCCAAAAACTTTACTACTTCCTGACAGAAAACTGTCTTCTTAGGATTTATGGTTAAACCTCCTTCCTTGAATTTCTGAAATATTTGTTCTAGATGCTGTATATGTTCTTCGAACGTCTCAGACAAACATAGCAAATCGTCGACATAATTTAACGTAAACTCTTCTATTTCCTTACCTAACGTAATATCTACAGTTCTTATCAAGGCAGATAAAGAGTTCTGAAGGCCGTACGGTACCACTTTAAAATTATAAACTTTGTTATCAAACAAAAATCCTGTGTATTTTCTTGATTCTGGTTTGAGCGGTATTTGCCAGAAACTCGAAGTTAAATCAATTTTACTTATGTATTTTTTCCGCCGTCCTTTCCTTAAGATATCATCTATAGGCGGTGCACTTTCAAAATCTGGAGTTATAATTTTGTTTAGTTTCCTGGCATCCATACACAATCGTATCGATCCGTCCGGCTTCACAACAGTCACCATTGGGTTTATATAAGGTGTCCTAGATCGCTCTATAATATTGTTTTCCAGCATCTGGTCCAGTTCCTCCCTAACTTTTTTTCTATAATTCATTGGGATGGGGTAGTTTCTATTTACAAAAGTTTCAGTTTTTTCCAACTTTAATTCATGTTCATATAATTTCGATAAGCCAGGCCGTTCTGAAAATATCGACTTATATTTCTCAATTAACTCCTGTAAAATCCCCTCTTGCGTTGTATTCAGTATCGTAGTATGACCTTGCGAATCGCCTAGCTTAATTTGTTTACATCCTATCAGCTGTGTTTGCTTAGTCGCTCGACCTCGGCCTTGGTACTGTCTCGTATTACTTTCCCTTTCCATTTTTGCTAGACACTCTGTCTCCGAGATTAGGCCTACCTTTGCTTTTATCTTCGTATGCTTTCTAACAAACGCACCCTTTTTACCGTTAGTATTTCTTATAGAATCCGTGTTGCTTTTAAAACGAGCTTTAGTTGACTTGTTCCTTCGGCCTAAATCGCTATGGTTTTTACGCATCTCATTATAATCAGTGTTTGAATGATTTGCATTATTTTTGAATATTTGTTTGATACTATTATTAATTGGATTATTTCGCGTGGTGTAACAGTGCTTTAGTGAAGTTTTTGTTTGGACTATGCTTTGACTACAACTTATTTTTGGATTACGGTTAACAACGTTATAACTACTCCCCCTTATATCAAATTTTATTTTATTTTTATTCATACGCGCCTCTTCATCCCTGGTTTCCTTTGTGAACCCTTTGGCGATGAACCTCTTTCTTTCCTTTTCCCTTAATCTCCATTGAAGTGAATTTCTCTCATTCTTCAACCCTTCTACGCCTCCTAACGTTTTAACCCTACATCCTGTTGTTTTCCCGTCTTGCTGCGCCATTTTACTTCCTGCTTTTGTTTCTCCCGCTACTTGATTTAATCCGTTTAAGCTAATTAACCCCTTCGCGTTCTCTACACTTTTGTTTACGTTAATTGCTTGTTTATTATTGATAAGGTTCCCTTCACTTTTATCATTTAATTTAATTGATTTTTTAATCTGCTTATTTATTTGATTTTCACACCTTAACTTTAAACACTTCCCTTTAATTTGACTTATTGCCGTTTGTTTATTTATAAATGGTAACTCATATATTATCCCTTCGTATGACCACCTTATAAATCTTTTCTCCATATTTATTTTCGCCTGCATTTCATACAATGCATCACACCCTATAAGTATTCTGGATTTTAACCCTTTCACTATTAATAGTTTTAAATCCATTTCTTTGTTTTGAACTTTATATTTTAACATAATTTGGCGGTGTACTTTTTGAACTTTACCTTTAAGCGCTCCAATTATTTCTACGTTTGCTACTGGAAGTTCCATTATTGGTATTCCTTCCGCTTTCAGCTGCTCGTAATAATCCTGTTGCATAACTGTTATTTCAGATCCAGTGTCTATTTCCATAATAGCCTGTAAATGACCAATTTCCACTAATATCGCCGGGATTTCCTCTATTGGTTTATCTTTAATAATTTCCTCCCCTTCATTATCTAACAAATCCTCGCGAATATTATAATGTATATTACTTAAGGGTTTCTGTACACATACTGCCGTTTCATTTTTAATTACCGTGTTTTCCGGTTTTTTAATAAACTCCCTCTTAATTATTTTTTCGCCCCTTCTATTTACTTTATTTATTTGATTTTTAGTTATATCATCAGCCCTAAAACTCCGAAGCCTATTTTTCAGAACCTCCTTTCCTAGTTTCCCTGTTTCGGCTTTGAATTAGGATTTTGATTTGATGGACCGGGTCTTGGGTTATTATGGTGTATGGTATTTCTTGGGTTTTGCGAATAGGATTGCAGGTTAGGTCTGGGATAGGGTTGGGGGTTTTGCCTGTTATTATTATTTTTATTCGGCGTTCCTGTAGGCCTATTTCCCCTACGCGCTTCCTCCATCATATCTATATTATTTAGAAATTGTATGGCTTCTCTAACCGTCTCGCTATGCTTTCCCATTGCCGCTAACCTAATCTGGTCATTAAAATGCTGGAATATAGTAAACACTAAATATCCCTCCGGAATCGGTGGATCTAAATCTCTAGCCTTGTTTACTAATTTACAAAAATAATCTGCTCGCGTAAGATTTCTATTATCATTATACCTCCCATATTCTATTTTATTTCTTATTAATTTTTGCTTCTGTAACGACCAATAATTTTTTAAAAAACATTCTTTAAACCCTGTGTACCCTATATTTTCTGTTTGCATAACTTGCCACCATTCTAATGCACTACCCCTTAATTGTCGCACTGCAAACTTTAACTTTTCTTGATCGCTAAAAAATGGATTAGTTTCCTCGATCAAATTTTCTACCTCCCTTATAAATTGCTGAGGGCGTTCGTGTGGATTTCCCCAAAATTCTATTTTTTTACACTCCCCCTCATACCTCGGCATTACCAGGCTCCTAACCATACCTGGCTGTCCCCCTAATTCTAACACTTTTTGTTCTACCTTCGTTACCCTATTTGTAATTATTTTAAAATTTTCATCAGTTTTCTTTTTAATTACCCCGGTAGATTCTTCTAACAATTGTATACTGCCTACAATATCCTCAAGCCTTTCTTCTACCTGTTTGTGTTGACTTAAACACCTTTCTTTTTCTACATTTATTTCCTGCGATACTCCTTCCAATTTTCCTGAAATTAATGTATATAATTGTTTCTGCTCTTCTTCTCGCAGCCTCCTATCATTCGCTTTTTCTTCTTCTCGCAACCTCCTTTCGTTCGCTTTATCTTCTTCTATCTTAGCCTCTTTTAGCCGTCTTCTTTCTTCTTTTCTTTCCATCTCTTCCGCTTTCTCTTTTTCTCTTAATTGTTTTTCTTCTGCTTTCTCTTTTTTTAGCATCTCCATAAATTCTTTAAGTTCTTTGTTCGCCATTTTGCTCTTAGAAATTTCTCTTTATTTGTCGGAAGTAAAATATTCGTAGCCTAACTACTTTTATTTTATTTTTCTTAACTTTTTTGAAAACCCCCTTTTTCTATTTACGTTTTTACCGCGACAAATTATTTCTAAGGTGCTTGGCCTACTCCCCCTCTTAAACTGCGGAATACCAAACCCGGGAAATATTTAATGTTGATCAAATTCACTAGTATGTTTACACAATCTAACTTAATTCTTATTATAACACATACATATAAGCACAAATAATTTATTCTGTCAGTTCTGGACTTTATTTAACCTTCCGTTAAATCAAGCCACACCGGTGGGCGCCAACTCTGCAACGACGCACGAGTTGCACGACGCTGGGGGAGGAAGTTTGTTTTCCTTTTGTCCCCACGTTGCGACGTCAACCCTGCAACGACAGACCTTTTTTATGACGTTCGGGAGCCACCTCTGCAATGTAGCCCCGACGCTATTGTCTGTCTGTAGGATTTCCCTACTTTGTTACAGAATAAAGAGATTATATCACCTACTGGAAGTTTAAGGCAAATTAATTTTAATAGCCTAGGTGATATAACTCTGGTTAAGATAACTATGCCTATAGTCACCTTAAATAAAAATATTTTATTAAATTCCTTCCAGTTATTCAAGTTACTATTAACTTTAAATTTGCTTAGCTCAGTAATTAATATTATATTTATTTGACAATCTCCGAGGAGTGAGAACAGTGGAACTTTACCTAGAATAATTAAATTATTTGTGCTTTGTGAAATTTCGTTGGAAATGCCAACTTTGCGTTTCCGCCCTTCAATATTGATCATACACTGAAAACAACTTATCATATATGATACTTAGATAATAGGAATCTCTTGAACAAGGTAAATTAATTATATTAATTGAAATCAAAAGAAAATTTATTCAATAAAAAACTCAAAATACTCTGTGGTTCTTTCCACTACAAAAACATAAATTTCAAACTAAATTTACTATTTACATAAATTTTAACTCTTTTAGGTAGAACCATTTATTATTCATTTATACTTAATTATTCCTTCTTTTTTAATATTTATTATTTAATTATTTAATTATGAAAATGATTTTATATATTTAATTTACAAGATTAATAATTTTATATTTTGAAAAACCTAATTTTTTATCTCAACCCAGTATCAATAATTATTTAAATTTAACTCAGGCAATATTTTAATAAGGGATATCGTAACTTTTCTGACAGACCTTTTATTACTGCGACCCTGGACTCTGAACACCTTTCCCAAGAATGTTGATGGAAATACAGCTTCCCTGAAGTCCGGTTATCGTTGGTGCGGTTGAACGTCTCTCGTGGTCTCAGCTTTTGCCTGGTTTGACTTTCCCTGATGTCTTCTAACGTTTTCCCTGATTTGGTTTAACGCCTTCCCTGATTTGGTTTCCGCTTCTTATTCCAGTAGTCCTTCAAAGTCCATGTGTGGTTCCAGTTATTGTCATTACATCAGTCCTGTGATTCTTGTAGACTACGTCATTTATAGCTTTTTTGACGCGCCCGCTATCTAATTAACTATAGCGTAATTCACTCAAACTGTTCAATCGTTTTTTCACTGTCTGTAATACTAACTGATTTTACACTGTCTTTGTTCATTTAACTCGTATTTACGTTTGATAAAATTTTAATGAAAACTGTTACTTGAAATATTATATCGCATAATATTATAATTAATTAAAATGTTCACTGTTTGATTGACACATATCTTACTGCTGTCTTTATAAAACACTGCTTCTAAGTACATTACTATAACATCGCAGATCCGTCTAACAACGTCGATCTAAAGAAAAACTCAAAGAGAGAGATAGAGCGATAGGTAGCGATAGATCGTTAGATAGGTAGAGTGATAAATCGTTAGATCGTTAGATGATAGTTGCGCGGCTCCCGCTGTACTCCACTTATATAGCCTCCTTTGCCGCCTTCCGAGTACCAACTGCCTTTCTTATTTTTCTATTCCTTGTTCGATATCTTGCCATGCATCTTGCATTCATTTCTTTAAGTTTTAGGTTGGTACTACCCCCACTAACTTCTTCGTTAGGCCTTGCCATCAACTAATCTAGATCTCCCCTCCTAACATTTTCTCCTATTGTCTTACGTATTTTCCTCGTAGTTTTCCTTTAACTGCTTTTATGAACTTGCGGTTTTCGTAATCGTATTCCTGATACATTTTCCTTTCTTCTCAAACTTGAGTGATGGTCGTACTACGTTTGGTTCGCTTATGGCGCTGCCTCGCGTATTCCGCGGTTTTTCCTCACGAAAACTTTTCTGGTTTTGAAGGAAAATCTTTTTTCTTTTTTCTTCTATGTTGGTTATTATTTTATGATATACTAGCCAAAATTTCCATTCTGTCCGAAGATTTTTCTTCTGTTTTTGGGACTTGCAAAACTTGCCAAATTTACCATTTACTTTTGAATTTGAATTTTAACTTTAAAATTGATACTTTCGATTGAGATTTACAATTTTATACCCTTACTACTTTCTTAACACTATGTTATTATTTTTACCACCTTTTTCATTCTATTTTTAGCAAACTATAGGTATGAACTTTCTCACCTATTATTTTAATTAATTAACAATTTATAAACTTGTTATCTTATAAAACTTTTACTTCTTTACAACTTGTTTACTTTTTCATTTTCCCTTTTTCATTTTTTATGGTGCTTTTTCACCTTCAAACTTTAACAATTATCTCTAACTTTTAAAATACCAAAAATTCCTTAATTTGTTATTTAACATTTTTTATACAATTTTTCTTACACTTTTCAAAAATATCTTTTTCATTTAATTTTGATGAAATTTGAGAATTTCCTATAACTTTAACTCTTTATAACTTTAACATTTTTTATTTTACAAAATTGTGACTTCCATGAACAATGTTTCCACCTCCCGTGTTTCACATCTACCCATAAAATTCATCAATTTTATACTTTTATTTAACACCTTATTCCTGTATAAAAACAACTAATTTTTCTAAGTCTTTCAGGCAACTTGAAACAAGTTCCTGGACAAAAGTCCATCTCTGTTGACACAGTACAGTTGGCCGGGACTTGTCGTATTCTAATCTAGTTAAGTATAGGGTGTACCTCAACTTCTGCTATGAAATCTTGATTTTTGCAGTTTTTCAACAAAACTCAATTTTTCACGCATTGCATAAGGTTTATCCGTTGCAATATATATATGAATTTTAATGACACCCCAAAACGTGTTCTGGGGACCATGATCGGTGCTCATTTGCTACTCCGACCTTGGGTCTCACCATAAGGGCCACTGCAATAGCTCATTTTTCCTATGGAAATTCGCTAATAAAGATAAGAGTGAGAATTACATTTGCTAGAAATGGAAGCAAAGCTAAGTATTTGTTTCTATAAATATTTATTTTAAAATATTTTTCCGTCCGGGGAAGGTAAAGGGATATTAGATCTTAAAGCCATGAATGCGATTAAAATACTTTCGTTTAATTGTTTGAAAAATCAAGTGTGTATGAAAAATATAAAGCCAAAACCTACAAAATAAATCTTTATATTCGTCGCCATAGCGACCGACAGCATAAAATAACAGGTAAAACAGCTGATTCGGATATTCAGCTTAGCACACAGTTTTTGGTTAGGTCCGGTTTATGTTATTTTACAATTCTTAACACAAGTTTTGTATATATGGTACCTTTCGGAAGATATAATTTTCATTCCTCTTCTTTTGTAATAATAAACTAGGTAAAACATACTCGAGTGGTTGGTTGTTTCAAATGGGTTGGTAACAAAATTTTATTGCAAAATGAATTTCCAGAAATAAAAATGACCAATTCATGTTTTTCGATAAAAAGGATAAAATAATTGTCTTTCCTTTAAAATAAACCGCACGGAAATCGGCCAGGTAGATATAAAGAAATAGATATCAATAGGGTTGTAATGTAAAAAAAGGCCTCTGATAGACTAAATATACCGACGAAATAAAAACGACATTTCATATATTTTTTTCTTATAATAAGGACAAAATTGTTTTTAATTTAAAACAAACCGCACGATAATCGGCCCCGCAGATCTCCAGAAAAAGGTATCAATATGGTTGTAATTTAAAACCAAAAAGTGTCTTTATAAGTATAACGGTTAAATAAAATGACGTTTCATCATTTTTACTTTCTCCACCTTATACGTAGTGTATGGAAAAAGTATTGTTTTCGTCTAAATTTTCGAATTTGAATTTTTAGTGGAATTATCTGCTTCGGTGCTCCCTGAACCCCCAAAAAATGTTTAGTGGAATTATCTGTGTTGGTGCTCCCTGAAGCCAAAAATATTTTTAGTGGAATTATTTGTTTTGGGTGCTCCTTGAACCCAAAAAATTAGTTTTTTGGTGATGTCTGTCCGTGTGTCTATAAGGATGTGTACAGAGCTGGAGGCCATACCAACGGTCCGATTTTGATGCAATTTTTTATGTTGGTGTAGTTCTGGAATATCTCAAAGGTTTTTTTCAATTTTTTAAAATTTTTGATTTTTAAGGGGGTTTACCCCAAAAAATATCCAAAAAACGAGAAAAATCAACATTTCTCAAAAACGGCTCTAACGATTTTGATAAAATTTGGCTTATTTGTAGCCCTTAATGTACCATACCATGTGCAAAAAACTGCATCTTTCTAAAAATTCTCGTTTAGGTAATAATAATAATAATAATAACTGATTATTGACATTTTTCAAAACCTTTTTTCGTGCATCTTTACAGGCCTAATTGACATGTTTGGTGCAAATTTGTTCGAAATCGATCGAATAGTTTAAATAATAATAATAATATAATATAATATAATGTAATATGGATCTATGTTACATGCATCTAATATTTTCCATGGTAACATTTTCCTACTTTTGAAATTCTAAATAAACACTTCCTATGCTACTCTTGGGAAGGTATAAAGTTTCAACTGGGAGAAAGTATGTGGCAGTTATCTGGTACCGTTTGTTTAGTAATATTGTCATTTCTTTTTCATTTAAAACATACAGCCCCAAAATTGGACCGGTAGATCTCCAGAAATAGGCACCAATAGGGTTATAACATAAAACAGGAAAACCCTAAAGCGTGCCCTTACAAACAGAACGATGAAATAAAAATATATTTACATAAAATTTTGATAATAACAACAAAATTTTCCATAATTTAAAACAAACAGCACGAAAATCGGTCCTGTAGGTGTCCAGAAATAGATATCATTCGGGGTTTAACCTAAAACTAAAAAAACTCCTAAAAGTGCTCTTATAAATAAATATAGAGATGTAATAAAACTAACATTTCATAATTATTTAACAATAATGTAAATCTATTTTTTGATTTAAAACAAACCAAATAAAACTCGTTCTTGTAGATCTGCAGAAGTCATAGGGGTTTGATCTAAAATATTGCTTATTTCTGTTGAAGATATTATATAATCTTTTATCAAAATTGTTGATTGACTGTTGATATTAATGATTGATAACGCATAGTTGATTCTAATAATTTTTAAAATCAAAGAAACAACAGTTTTTGATTGTTTTTATCTTTTTTCCTTTTGCACAAATGTTTATTATTCTGTAGAATTATTATGTGTAATGTTAAAATATAGTTTTTTATAATTCTAATAGTAAGCCCCCGTGGAAAATCACAGCACATTAATTATATAGGCTACATATCAGAAATACATAATTAAAATAAATACTAAAAAAAAAAACACTTTATCTAGGCCTGCCTAACTATGCTAAGGGATTTTTTAAAGCGGTAAAAGTTGAACTATATGAAACAATAGTGAACTCATTGTCCTGTTGTCCACGCCTTAATACTCTGGCCAGTTGTCAGTCTCACTCCAACTTGTCAACTAGACGCTTGCCATCAATTGCGTGTGCTTAGTGTTTGAATTGTGTTTTTTCTGTGGTTGGTGTGTTTGACTTCTCAGTTTTAGCTCGGAGATGTATCACGTAGATATTTAAGGTTATTAATAATTTTTAGTTTTACCTTGTTCGCCCTTACATAGGCCTAGTTGCCTGGGCTTATGTACCGTTAGTTTTAGTCACTTGAGAACGGGAATTGATTTGTATTTCCGAAACGTCGTGTTTGATTATTTAACACACAAATGATGGCAAATGTCCGAACAAGTAATTATAATATATGTGAACAATTATAAGGATTACTAACTGTGGGTCTATTTGTTAAAATCTAATATTTACATAATACATTATAATATACAGGGTGTCCCCGAACTCTCTGGACCCCTTTTGTGGATATGTTCCTGGGATCCAGACAAACGTATTTCATAATATAAACATGGGTCTACGGTACTTATTTTTTCATCTGTCTGTCTGTATGTGTTTTTTTTACAAAATACTTAATATTTTTTGAAGTATGGAAGATATTGAGCTCACACTTTGTATACCTATTTGTTGCGTAACCTTTTATCACTGTACGAAAAATTAGAACATTATTTTAAATATTTTCAAAATGGCGACCGTTTATAATTTTTAATGTCAAATATCTCAAAAACCGTTAACTTTACAAAACAATTGCACCAGACAAAAAGTTTGCTTTTTTAATGAAAAACACAATGGTTGTTATTATTTTGTCTGTAGCTCAAAGGATAACAGAGATATTGACTAAAAAAAAATTCTCGGTAGTTGTCAACAATACCCAGAATTACTCTAGAAACAAAGTATTTTAATGTTATTATGAGCTAAAATAATAAGTTTTTTGAATAATGTTGCGAGCACTTTCTGAGCTGATTCCACTAGCAAAAAACAAGGAAGAAAGTTCATGTATGTATAGGTTCGAAAACGCTTCTTTAGAGAGTTACAGCTGGCGAAAGATTTCACCTGTGTTTCAGATTACTCACAGAAACGAATCCCTATTGAAATATGCAGGGCGTTAATTAAGGGGTAAAAAATTTAATTTAATAAAATAGGACCCCTGTAAATCATGTTTCTTGAGACCGAATTTTACGTTTTGGGTCAAATATCGCAATAATTACTGCTGTTACAGAATTATCGGTCGAGTAGTTTTTGAGCCTATACCTCTACAAACAAAGAAACATCAACACTTGCGGTACTGAACCCTTGTCCTCTGTTTGAATAAAGTTCTTGTTTTCATTCTATATTCGCTCCGCTCAACTCCATTTAACAGTTTCTTATTTGCATTAAACGATGGGTAAAGTTTTCTCCAGATTAGACAAACTTCACACTATTCATTGTACGGACTCTTTATCTCAGTTCCCAGTTAATCCAACCCAATAAGTTATACACTGGGACGTTTCTGATATCGTTTATATGTGGGACGTTATATTTCCTTGAATTTCGTTTTATTATTGTGCCGGAATACCACAAGCTCCTTTAAGAAAATTATTAATTTACAACAAAATAAACGGTACCAGAAACTGGCACATACTTTTTCACAAACATATTTAAATTATTAAACAGATCCACAGTTACTTCGTTACTGTAGGAGGGGTAGGAAAGGTGATTTTAAACTAGGAGATTAACTAATAAATATTATTATTATTATCTAGGATAAAACTATTCGATCGATTTCGACCAAATTTGCACCAAAAACGTCAATTAGGCCTGTATAGATGCACGAAAAAGGTTTTGAAAAATTTTGAAAAACAATCCCCTATATGGCCAAAAAACCCCAAAAAATCAGTTATTATTATTATTATTATTAGCTAAACGAGAATTTTTAGAAAGATGCAGTTTTTTGCGTATGGTAGGGTACATTAAAGGCTACAAATAAGCAAAATTTGATCAAAATCGTTAGAGCCAGTGTTCCTGAAACGCGCGTAGTATTACACCACAAAAAATAAGTTGCAAGACGGAAAAAAGGTATATATATATATATTAATATTATAGATATACATTACTTAGTTGTTAAACTATTGCACCTGGAGACATAAAAATGAACAACGAATTCTCATTAAAAGTTTTTAGTTTGAAACCAACTTTCAAATACACATAACGAATTACGAACGCAAAAGGAAACCCCTAATTATTGTTGTCCCGTTTGTAAAATAAAGCAATTGCACCCATTGAGCTATTAAGCTACGATCGACCGTTTAGGATTTGTATCATAATTAATTATTGCACAATCAACGGGGCAGGAGGGCAGCAAAATGACATTTTGATCCCCACAAACACGCAGATAGCGATTCTGGAGTGGCAGGTTTATCAATTACTCCCAATAATATTTAATTACCTAATTAACAGGATCAGTATGAGGCCGTGTTTGGGGTCGGTAGATAAACTCGATAGTTGTGTGTAGTGGTGTTTCATAAAATCGGAATAGTTATAGCATTAACTTGAACATTATTTGTAGGTCATTGGGACCAGATGTATGATCGAGGTCGCCTTCTCTAAGAACGTTTTTTCAAGTGGTAATAAAGAAAATAAACGGTACCAGAAACTGGCACATACTTTCTCACAAACATATTTAAATTATATTAATAGGCAAATACAAAACTTGTCGTCCTTTTTTCTCAGCTTGTGTGCATCGTAGGATAAATTCGCGCATACCGTTAGAAAGGTAGTGTCCTGTAGATGAGCAGAATCCCATTATAATTTACATCGGTTCTCAGGGATACGCCCCAGTGGCCCTCAAAGTTTCAATGTTAATCTTATGGAAGGTAAATCTTAAGAAAGAAGAAGAAAGATTTCTTTTGATTTTATCAGGGGCACAAAAAACAGCTGTTCGTATGAAAAGCTTAAAACAGCTGATTTTGATCAACAGCTGATTTTGATCAACAACTGTTTTGGATCAAAAACTGAATATAATTTTAGGTTAGGTAAATCAAGCAATAGCAATAGCGAAGCATTGCCGGGTCCACTAGTTTAAATTATTAAACAGATTCACAATGACTTGTAGGGTGGGGTAGGATAGGTGATTTTTTATTAAAGTAGCAGATTAACTAATACTTATTATTATTATTATTATCTACCGTTTGGCCATAAACGGGGTTGTTTTTCAAAATTTTTCAAAACCGTTTTTCGTGCATCTATACAGGCCTACTTGACATGTCTGGTGCAAATTTGTTTGAAATCGATCGAATAATTTTCGCTCTAGCTTTGAATACATACAGACACACAGACATACATACATACAGACATACAAATATACAGACATTTTGTAAAAACCACTTTTTTGGTCTCAGGGGGTCCCAAAACGGATATTTCCACAAAAATCTCAACATCGATTTTTTTTGCGATCACTATACTTTCTCTATACTTTAGTAAGCAAAAAAGTATGCTTTTTTTGTGGACACTTTTCCGCCCCCTTATTAACGAATTTCCATAGGAAAAATGAGCTATTGCAGTGAGACCCAAGGTCGGGAGTAGCAAATGAGCACCGATTATGGTCCCCAGAACACGTTTTATGGTGTCATTAAAAATCATATATATATATATGTATATATGTGTTCGCACTCTAGCGGCCGCATTTAAAGTCCGATTTGGTTCAAATTTGGTACACATGTTGGTTGTCTCCGTCGCTCGGACGAGTTCGTTAGCCAGAAAAATCTAACAGCACGTTTTTTGACCGGAAGTAACTATTTATTTTGAGATTTTTCCTACAAGAATGCATTATTTTTTGAGTTTTTTCTACAAATATAAATGCAGGATATTATTCTGCACATTTTGTTTTTTTACTCGACCTTATAGCTCGTTTGGTTCCCCTAAAATCGATCAAAACGTAAAATACCATGGATGTACCCTGTTCAAAGCCATGTGGTGGATTCTACCGTGGGATTGGCGTGCGAAGCACGCAATGTTTTGTGTGTTGATGATACTCCCAATATGCTGAATGGCATGCGAACCATTTTGCAGCTATTCAGCACCGTCGTGAGTAGACCTATTTCCCAAATTGTTGGTTGAAACCCTAAAACATAGGCCTATAAACTTAATTTTGGAAATTTGCCCAACTCACGTCAGCGGTTCAGCTGTGTGGTCGAATTATTATAAGTTGTTCTTTCTTCCCTATTAATGTGGCAGAAAAGACCTCTTAAAGTAGTAGTCGGAGGAAAACATAATTTCGACACACCCTGTGTTGTCGGACTGCCACTATTCGAATATAATTATATGTTTTTTACAAAAACCCACTCAACTAAAACTCAGTCGTTAGCCGTATAAATTAGCGTAAGCTGATTTACCGTTTAAATCCACTATAATTAGAGACAAGTTGGCTTTATGCGAATGAACCATTGGAGCTTACTTTATAAATTGAATAGTGATTTTTACAGGAATATACGATGTTATAATGACGGCGATAATAGCAATTCTGTTTAAAAAGTGGGTTGCGTTTCTAACGATGTAGTGTTGGTCTGTATTTATACAGAGTGGCTTTTTAACTTGCTCCATTTTCATATTCAATTTAGCACTTTTCAGACGAACTAGGATGGAAAACTGAAATTGTAAATGAAAATAGAACTTAAACTTACAAATATTGAAGCAGGGGAACTAAGCTAGTAGACACCTTGACGTTGTGGCCTGCTTCGCTTCGCTTGCAGCGGACAGACTCGCTGCCGCCGGCCTCGAATCGGAAGCTGCCCCACGTGTACGTGAACCTGGTACTTATGCGGTACTTGGTTTTGATCGATTTTGGGGGAACCAGATAGGCTACAAGATCGTGTAAAAAACAAAATGTGCAGAATAATCTTATACATTAATTTTTGTAAAACCCCACAAAATTTCATTCTACTACGAATAATTTAAAAAAATGGTTATTTACGTCCAAAAAACGTGCTTTTGGTTATTCGATTCTTTGGGCAACAACCTAGTCCAAACTACTTAGAAAATTTTTCAAACACCTCAAAACGTGTTCTGGGGACCACGATCGGTGCTCATTAACCATTCTCGACCTTAGGCACATTTTTAAAAAATGAAGATGCAATAGCCCATTTTTCAAATATGAAGATGCAATAGCCCATTAAAAAAAAATTGAGATGCAATAACCCATTTAAAAAAATGAGGTGCAATAGCCCATTTTTCAAAAATGAAGATGCATAAGCGCATTTTTCAAAAATGAAGATGCAATAGCCCATTTTTCAAATGGAAATTGGTTAAACCGTTGAAGAGATATACATTATTTTATTAAAAAACAAAATGGTGGATACTTTCAAAACTAAACGTTTTAGAAAAAAATGTTCTTAATTTTTTAATTATTTTGAGCCAAAAAATACATTTCCAATGTTTCTTACTGGACGCTATTTGTAGATCACACTGTGGCATAGCGGGGCGTTAAATACTAAAAAGTCCCTCTACTTTTTTCTGCTTAGTGCTGCGGAATCTCTATAAAACGCCTCCTATTTTAAAAATAACACGTGAATCACTTTGTAACATCCTGTCGCTATCAGAAAGTTGGGTGATGTCTTCCCGACGCCTTAAAATGTTTAGTATAATTCATTGAACCGCAATTATTTATTTAACTTATAGGAGAAATTTATTATTTTCATGTTAAATTTAGTACTTTCCAGCGGAATTAAACGGAAAAGGACAGAAAACTGAAATTGTAAATTAAGATAGAAATTAAACTTTACAAACGATTTACAAATGTTGAAGCACTGGTCGGACTGGATGGGAAGGGCAATAGAGGCAATGGCACGGAAAATATAAACAGTTGTACAGAGAACAAGGCAATCATATTCTGTAACGTAACCCTTGACTTTCATCTAAGAGAACAAACCATATTACTTCGGCTCGCATTAAAATACCGAAGTACAGTATTGAAATCATGCGAAAATTTGTGTGTGTCTGTTAACACGATATATGCACTCACAGACGTCGTAGAAAACTTCTGGTGGTGCCAAAATCTTCGTAATTTTATTGCGGAGAGTTTAAAAGCTTTGAGCTTTCTAGCGTGAGTCGTATCGCGTCGGGGTCACGTTTTTATGTCATCATTTTTAAAATATTGGGTCAAAATTTTGAAAATAACAGTGTATGGTTATCGTTTTATATGTTTTTGGATACGGGAAAACCAATTTTAAGAGTTAAGAAGTAGTAGCGCATCTGGGTCACGTTTTTGGGTCATAATTTTAAAAATACTGTTTGGGGTATATTTTATTTGTTTTTGGGTACGGGAAACCCGTTTTTGACAGTTAAAAAGTCGTAGCGCGTCGGGATCACGTTTTTTGGTCAATTTTAAAAATACAGTTTGGAGTAGAATATCGTTTTATATGTTTTTGGGTACGGGAAAACCGATTTTGACAGTTAAAGAATCGTAGCGTGTCGGGGTCACGTTTTGGGGTCAAAATTAAAAAAAACATACAGTATTGGGTATCGTTTTATATGTTTTCGGGTACGGGAAAACCGATTTGTACGCTTAAAAAGTCGTAGCGCGTCGGGATCACGTTTTTGGGTCGAAATTTAAAAAAATACAGTTTGGGCTATCGTTTTATATGTTTTTGGGAACGGGAAACCCAATTTTGACAGTTATTACAAAAAAAAAAAAAAAAAAAAACACTAGCCGAAGTCTGGGAAAAAATGTTCCATCTTTTCATCTTGTTTTCAAGATGACTTTGATACGTCATTAATACGGTGGACTATGAAAACTGGATTGGAAGTCATCAATTTAAATTAAAAACCCCTGATTGGAGGCAGAAATAAACTCCGTTCTATGTATACCTATTGTATTTGAATAACCTAATAGAACTCTGATCCAATGCAATATTTGAATCCACTGGAAATTCGACGATAGTGGCGCTATCTATTGGGGAAATGACGGAAGCGTTGTGAAGCACCAATGCTACCAATGATTTCTCTCTAGCACTACCTCGCGACGCGATCATGCACTATTTTCCCGACAACCTTTTTTTCGGCACACAGCCCCCGTATGCATGCATGATCTGTTTTGTTATTCATGATCTATGGTATAATATGAAAAGGAAACAGTGTTTCACTTTGTAACTGTGTGACCCATACTTAAATTCGCACCTAATGGTTGGCTAAAACAATATTGGGTCAAACGGAATTTGAATCTTATTTGAATGGCGAAGATCGGCGTTGACTGGCCAAATGATGCTTTTAAAAATAGTGACCATTTGTACATGTTAACTGAAAACAACTCGAAATCCGTCAAATTTATTAAAAAAAAGCCTAAAGTCAATTTTTGTATGCGTTTAATTTGCTGTCGAATGTTATAACTGTCAAAATTATGGAACAAAAGTAAAACAGCGTCCGTTAGAGTGCTTTGCTGGGAACTGTGGGCTATATAATTGAAACGCATTACACTAATTGAGTTATGTTCGTTTTTACATGGCCGGCATTTTGAAACGAATTATTGATTTCTAAAAATACAACCGTTGTGAGAAATTTAATAAAAGTACAAACACCAAATTGATGACGTTCACGGCGGTCATCTTTAAACGGAACCATCTTGTGACAGTGAAAACCTTTTTTATGTTTACTTTTAAAAATGGTGCAACATTCGATATATGTTAATTAAAATTTCTTTATTCCAATCCCACTCCCAAAAACTGGCGTGCAATACCAAGACGAAACAGTCTCACACAATCCTCTTCTATACTAATATTATAAAGAGGTAAAATTAGTTTTTTTGTTTGTTTGTTTGTATGTAGGGGGTAATCTCTGGCACTACTGAACCGATTGAGAAAATAGTTTTACTTATAAAAAGCTACACTATCCCTGAGTAACATAGGCTATAATTCATTTCGATAACAACCTTTTTTTTATTTCAATATTTGTAAATTTAATCGGAAAATTCTTAGGTTAGGCATAGAATGATAAAACAACACATGTATTTTCATTTATTACCATAGCAACCAATTGAATAAAATAACAGATAGTATAGCTGCTGTTTGCTCCAATATTTCCATTAACAGCTTATTTCAAAATTTGAAGCAATTATTTTTGTATTTCTAGCTTTTAGGCTAAGGTTTTAAAGTGTAGAACTTTTAACCATTATTATAACTGCTGTTATAAAATATAAGAAATAATGTGATTTGAACATTTAACATTATTTACCATCTTAGTTTTGAGGTTATTATAAATCCTACACCTTTATTATAAATAAAACATAACACATGTTTTTAGAAGGTTCCGTTGGGGGTTGGCACGCAGGGGTTTCCCCTAGCCAATATATAACTTAAATTTCATCAAAATGTTGACGATAATGTTTTGTAATTTGCAGGAAATCGTTCATGAACATCTAAATTACAATTCGTAGGTGACGCAAATGGTAAAAAATTATCCATTTTTACTTCCTCCACCATATACGTAGTATACGGAGAAAGTATTGTTTTCGTCCAAATTTGGTGCTCCCTCAACCCCAACAAATAGTTTAGTGGAATTATCTGTTTTGGTGCTCCCTGAACCCAAAAAAGTGTTTTTTTGTGATGTCTGTCAGTGTGTCTGTTAGGATGTGTACAGAGCTGGAGACAATACAAACGGTCCGATTTGATGAAATTTGGTAAGTAGGTGTATTTCTGGAACATCTCTAGGATTTTTTAAAATTTTTCCAAATTTTTGATTTTGACCCCTGTTTTAACCCTCAAAAATGGCAAAAAAACGAGAAAAATCAAAATTTATCAAAAACGGTTTTAACGATTTTGATACAATGTGGCGTATTTGTAGCCCTTAATGTACCCTACCATATGAAAGAAACCGCATCTTTCTAAAAATTCTCGTTTTGGTAATAATAATAATAATAACTGATTTTTGGGGGGTTTCGGCCAAAAAGTTGGTTGTTTTTCAAAAATTTTCAAAACCGTTTTTCGTGCATCTATACAGGCCTAATTGACATGTTTGGTGCAAATTTGTTCGAAATCGATCGAATAGTTTTAATAATAATAATATAATATGGATGTGTTTTACATGCATCTAATATTTTACATGGTGTGTCCTACTTTTGCAATTTTTAATAACCACCTCCTATGCTACTCTCGGGAAGGTATAAAGTTTCAACTGGGAGAAAGTATGTGGCAGTTATCTGGTACCGTTTATTTTAAATCGAACCAGTAAAACCAAAGAAATTGCTTTGCAATTCGGTAAAAACGTGTTTGCTTTTTAATTAGCAGTATCGAGCAAAGCTTTAACCACGAGCGCACTCTACGGATAGTATTACACAAGTTGTTTTGGTTAAATAACACTTCGCTTTGCTACGATACAAATATAAATTAAATGGCAAATCGCAGCTCTGAGTGGGATCAATTTGTCGGATTTAAAACATGGCCCACTCTACTCTTTGTTTGGTAACATCTGTAGTTTGTATATTCTGTAAATCCGGCTGACACGTCTGTAGGATAGAGTTGAGAGTTTACAAAAATGGAACAGTTTTTACCTGGTCAGGGTGGGCAGTTCCGTTATTTTTACAGTAGTTGATTATTTTGTTTGTCATTTCTAGTGTTTATTGAGTTTTTATGTTTTAAGTTAGAAAAATGTTCTTTGCATCTTGCCTTCGCGCTTATGTTGGTTTCGAATAAATATAAGAGGCATTTCAAAACTAATATCGGAGTTATATAGGATTTATTACATTTAACTCACAATTATAAATAACTAGCTGACCCGTACGGCGTTGCCCGTGGTGGTTGGTATTTTCAGTCTTTTTAACGTAATTGTATTCTTTTTAAGTGTTCAGTCAGTGAGTGGTATTTGGCTTTTATATATATAGATCTTAAATAATAAAAGCATTATTGTCATAATAATAAAAGATCTGAAATTATGATTTTAGTAAATTTGATCCCCCCAAACCCCTCCTAAAATTTCGAAATATTTCATACCCTTTCTTAGTGAGCACCTATGGCCCTAGAGGAAGCTACTTACCAAATTTCATTATAATCCGTTCGGTAGTTTGGAAGAAATCGTGATTTAATAACTTTGATCCCCAAAACCCCCTAAAATTTCGAATTTTTTCAAACCCTTTCTTAGTGAACACCTATGGCCCTAAAGTAAGCTACATACCAAATTTCATTCCAATCCATTCGGTAGTTTTGAAGA
>JAGFPH010008131.1:21995-37796 GCA_018207615.1 Philaenus spumarius
TTCCAATCCATTCGGTAGTTTTGAAGAAGTCGTTTTTTAATAACTTTAATCCCCCAAACCCCCCTTAAAATTTCAAATTTGTTCAAACCCTTTCTTAGTGAGCACCTATGGCCCTAGCGGAAGCTACATACCAAATTTCATTCCAATCCATTCGGTAGTTTTGAAGAAGTCGTTTTGTAATAACTTTGATCCCCCCAAACCCCCCCTAAAATTTCGAATTTGTTCAAACCCTTTCTTAGTGAGCACCTATGACCCTAGAGGAAGCTACATACCAAATTTCATTCCAATCCGTTCGGTAGTTTTTGAGAAATCATGATGAGTGAGTCAGTGAGTCAGTGGGTTTTGATATATACATACACCAAATGAAAGAGCAACTCATACAGTTTTGTTCTTGCACCTATGCGCATGCGCATACACTCTGTTTTTGCTCCGTATTAAAGTCAAATGTAATGCTCCAAGTGATAATAAAATCCGTAGATTGTGTCATCTGTGTTAGCAAAGGGAAGAGTAAGGGACCAAGAGTGACTGAAGTAGGGCTGAGCATCGATAGTTAAAACATCGATGTTAAAATCAGCAGTAACCATCGATGAGATAATTATATCGACCTAAAACATCGATGTATTTTAACGGTAAACATCGATGTATATTTAAAATAAACGTTACCAGATAACTGCCACATACTTTCTCCCAGTTGAAACTTTATACCTTCCCAAGAGTAGCATAGGAGATGGTTATTTAGAATTGCAAAAGTAGGACATACCTTGGAAAATATTAGATGCATGTAACACACATCCATATTATATTATTTTACTAGCTAGCCCGATCCGGCTTTCCACGGATAGACAAATCAAAGTTGAATGTATATTAACAAAAAAATATATTATATCAATGAATATAAATTAGGTCTACACTATGTATTTCTTATGGGGAGTTTTAGTAACTTTCACCCCCCTCCCAAACCTCCCCGAAAGTTTCGAATTTTTTGAAAACCTTTCTTAGTGAGCACCTATGTCCCTAGAGGAAGCTAGTTACCAAATTTCATTCCAATCCGTTCGGTGGTTTTGGAGAAATCGTGATTTAGTAACTTTGACCCCCCCAAACCCTACCTAAGATTTCAAATTTTTTGAAACCGTTTCTTATCAGCACCTACGGTTCTAGAGGAAGATACATAGAAAATTTCATTCCAATCCGTTCAGTAGTTTTAGAGAAATCGTGATTTAGTAACTTTGACCCCCCAAACCTCCCTAAAATTTCGAATTTTTTGAAAACCTTTCTTAGTGAGCACCTATGTCCCTTAAAGGAAGCTACATACCAAATTTTATTCCAATCCGTTCAATAGTTTTAGAGAAATCGTGATTTAGTAACTTTGACCCCCCCAAAACCCCCTCAAAATTTCGAATTTTTTTAGACCTTTTCTTATCAACACCTACGGCCCTAAAGGAAGCTACAAACCAAATTTCGTTCCTATCCGTTCTGTAGTTTTTGAGAAATCGTGATCATTGAGTCAGTGGATTTGGCTTTTATATGTGTAGATAGATTATATTATTTAAACTAATCCATCGATTTCGAACAAATTTGCACCAAACATGTCAATTAGGCCTGTACAGATGCAAGACAAAATATTTTGAAAAATTTTGAAGAACAACCCCCTTTTTGGCCAAAAACCCCCAAAAATCAGTTATTATTATTACCTAAACGTGAATTTTTAATAAAATGCAGTTTTTTTGCATATGGTAGGGTACATTAAGGCTACAAATAAGCCAAATTTTATCAAAATCGTTAGAGTCGTTTTTGCGAAATTTGGATTTTTCTCGTTTTTTGGCAATTTTTGGGAGTGAAACCCCTTAAAAATAAAAAATTTGAAAAAATGAAATATTGAGATATTCCAGAACTACACCTACATATCAAATTTCATCAAAATCGGACCGTTGGTATGGTCTCCAGCTCTGTACACATCCTTACAGACACACGGATACACGGACAGACATCACCAAAAAACCACTGTTTTGGGTTCAGGTAGCATCAAAACAAAAAATTCCACTAAACATATTTTTGGGTTCAGGGAGCACCAACACAGATAATTCCACTAAACTATTTGTTGGGGTTGAGGGAGCACCAAAACAGATAATTCCACTAAAAATTCAAATTCGAAAATTTGGTCGAAAACAATACTTTTTCCATATACTACGTATAGGGTGGAGAAAGTAAAAGTCGTCGCTTCAGAAAACCTATTAAACTTTTTTAGTTAAAAGAAGGTTGATTTCCATTTCTTCTTAGTTTTGAGTTATAAGACATACGCCTTACCGAATAACATTACCTATATACTTTGTAAATTTCTGAAAAAGAGAGTTAGTTGCTGGATATTTATTTATAAAACTGTTGTTAAAACTTTACTTAGGCCTAAGACAATAATTCCTGAGGTGAAGGGAACAACAATCAAAGTAACAGAGTTAACTCGTTCACTGCTACGCAAATTTCCTATGATAGGAGCCTTTTATTTTTTATATTTTTTATAGCCTAAATTAGTAGAAATTACTTTATTTTTAATTTTTGAACCTTTCTACGTAATATTTTAAAGGGGACGCTCATAGGCTGAAAATTGGTGTGCGAAACACTCAATTCACTGTGTATTGAAAGTTCTCCCAATACGGAGGTTGGCGTGTGAAGCACGCAATGCATTGTTAATTGAAAATAATCCCAATATGGACAGGTCGGCGTGCAATGCACTGTGCGTAGGCTACTTCCCATAGTGTTCAGTGTCAAGCTCACATGTGCGTCCTTAGCAGTGAACGTGTTAACGCGATGATGGTACTCAAACGTTAAAGTTATAAAACGTGTATACGCGACCGTAGTACTCCAGTCGCTTAAACGTGAAGCCAATCCCGAAAAGGTTAACATAGACCCTTTTTTACGGAAAAAAACAATCATCCGAATTTTCGATTATCCGAATGGGGTCCGGTCCCAATTGGTTCGGATAATTGGAGTTCTACTGTGTATAGATATGTTTCTTAAACATTCCACAACTCCTATAATTTATCTTTTAAGGGAGCATGGATTGTAAAAATTAGATTTTCTGTAGATTTTTAGTAGTTAAAAAGTCCTGGCTCAGAGTTCTAACCATGTGTCTAAACTCTTTCCTTTGCTTGTTATAGTAGTGGTGGTGGTCTCGTACAGTAAGGTTTGCACTTTACAATTCGCATTAACAAATATTCCTACCAATTGTACCCGTTCGCTGAAAGAGAGCTTACAAAATAATTTGAATTAATCAAATCATTTAAATTAATAAAAAATACACCATTGTATTTCCCTACGTACCTATTTATTCCGTATTAACATCAAATTATTCGTTACGGTATGCTTTTAATACCTGGTCTAGAAAAAGTTAAATTAAACAATCAATAAGCCTTGTTAATGTTTAAACTAATTATGCAAATTTGCGGGATTGTTTTCAATTGCATGATCCTGCTGATTACCAATGAACGATAGCATTCTCGTTAACCTTATTGTAATTATGAATTGTTCGTTTTTATTATATGGGTTTGTTATATTTCGTATTGATAGTGGGTAATGGTTTTTATATGTTGGTATATAAATACCTCGAGAGCGTTGAAATTGTCCCCAAGTGCACTCTACTGGACAAAATGCATGTACAGATACCGGCGCGAATGTCGGCACTTGAGGAGAGCGCTACTAACCTGACTAAAAACATCAGTACGAGGTACCTTTGATTAACACGTTCACTGCTAAGGACGCACTGATTAACTCGGCCGACGCACAGTGCATTGCACGCCAACCCCCGTATTTGGAGTATTTTCAATACACAATGCATTGCGTGCTTCGCACGCCATTACCCGTATTGGAGAATTTTCAATATACAGTGCATTACGTGCTTTGAACGCCAACCCCCGTATTTGGAGAATTTCCAATACACAGTGCATTGCGTGCTTCGCACGCCATTACCCGTATTGGAGATTTTTAAATATACATTGCATTGCGTGCTTCGCACGCCATTACCCGTATTGGAGTATTTTCAATACACAGTGCATTGCGTGCTTCGCACGCCAACCCCCGTATTGGGAGTATTTTCAATACACAGTGCATTGCGTGCTTCGCACGCCAACCCCCGTATTGGGAGTATTTTCAATACACAATGTATTGCGTGCTTCGCACGCCATTACCCGTATTGGAGAATTTTCAATACACAATGCATTGCGTGCTTCGCACGCCTACCCCCGTATTGGGAGTATTTTCAACACACAATGCATTGCGTGCTTTACACGCCAACCCCGTATTGGGAGTATTTTCAATACACAATGCATTGCGTGCTTCGCACGCCAACCCCCGTATTATGTTAGTTATGTTATTCAGGTGCGTGGTCGAATTATTATTAAATTTTCCCGGTTATCCAATTGTCTACAATTTTTGTACCTTAACATTTTGTCGTAAAATCTTTAGTTTTTTTTTTAGATATTCATCTTTGAAAATTAAATTACATTTTGCGCATTTGTGTAAACCAATGTGATAAACTTCCTTGTTGAGTTTCATAAATTTATATTCAACCGTTAATAAGATTTTTTTCCAAAAACACACACACGGACAGACAACTTGTAAAACAAGATAGGACCCATGTTATATTGTATTATTTGCTAGATTTGACCTGCTGAATAACGCGGTGAAGTTTGTTAGAATGGTTGAGGGACAGCCTGTACAGTAAAGAAATTAATAATAATTGGTTAGCTTGCTGGAGTGTGATTTTTCATTTCGATGGGCTATGGATACTGCGCAGGCGCCAAGTTCCCGATAGACAAGATAGAGTGGACAGCTGACAGCTCAGTCGGGCTGCGGCAGTTGGTTAGAACGGTTGACGTAGTGTCAGCGTTACTTAGAGAGAAAATATAAAATTTCTAATTTATTTACTTTGCCGATAATACGGGGTTAGCAGTTATCCTCGTCTCACAGCTCCTCAAAATTAAAAAATAACTTCACTTCATATAAGCTGTAGCAACCTTGTTCCGCTGTTATAAAACCTAAGGATGCATTTCCTAGCTGAACAAAAATGGACATTTATACTTCGTTTAACGTTCCGCGCTGGGTGACGCGGTGTCTAATCTTTCGAATTTGCATTTTTGGTAAATTAATGAATTTAATTAAAAATTTCTCTAGGTTTAAAGTTAAAACAAATATATTTTTCTCAATCGTTTGTTCAGATACGTTTGACAACTCTCTGAAGAAAACGCATAGTACATTATTAAAAGTTTTGTGTGAAACAATTGAGTAGTTTATTGGTTAAATTGTCACCAAATAAATAATAATAATAATAATGATATTATTATTTCCAGATCTTGCATTACAGTTTTCCTTACATTATACCAACTACCGCAATCAGTTTTAGATAATTGGTTTGTAATAAAAAAAAAACACAAAAAAAAAAAAAACATATACAAAATATATTAGTCAGTTCTCCAATAATATCCAATTAATCCGGTGCCACTGCATCTGTGTGTGATTCGCTGTATCACTACTTCCTTTAAAAACATAATACTAGTAATAAAATTAACATTTAGACATATACTAAAACTAGCTGGCCCGACCCGTCTTTGCACGGATAGACAAATCAAAGTTAAATGTATATTAACAAAAAATATATTATATCAAGAAATATATTACACTATGTATTTCTTATTGGGATTTTTAGTAACTTTGACCCCCCCCCCCCCAAACCTCCCCTAAAATTTCAATTTTTTTAAAACTCTTTCTTAGCGAGCACCTAGGGCCCTAGAGGAAGCTACATAATAAATTTCATTCCAATCCGTTCGGTGTTTGTTTTAAGTAACTTTAACCCCCAAACTCCCCTAAAATTTCGAATTTTTTAAAACCCTTTCTTAGCGAGTACCTAGCGTAGCGTGTTCCTAGCGCCGAGTGTTGCTAGCGCCACGTCAACAGTTGACGAGGGTTTGACAGTTTTGACAGCTGAGGCAGAGTACCTGTATTGCTAGCGGCAAAATATTGAAGTCTGGGCTTGTCTATAAAGCACGTTAGCAAAGTGGATTTTCAAATCTATAATTTTAATGACGTTAAACGTGATAATAACAACGAAATATTATAATCATACTGTTATCGGCAACATACTGTGACTAAACTGTATAGGTTAGTACCTCTGGTTTTTTTTTATTCCCTTACACGATTTATGGCAGACCCTTACACAATTTATGGCCTCGGCTCTAGGAACACTATTCTGAGTGGTTTTGACCGCGGCGCTAGCAACACTCGGCGCTAGCAACACGCACCCGTACCTTGGGCCCTAGAGAAAGCTACATACCAAATTTCATTCCAATCCGTTCAATGGTTTTAGAAAAATCATGATTTTGTAACTTAGATTCCCCCAAACCCACCTAAAATTTAGATTTTTTTTTAACCGTTTCTTAGCGAGCATCTATGGACATAGAGGAAGCTGCATACCAAATTTCATTTCAATCCGTTCGGTAGGTTTTGAGAAATCGTGATTTAGTAACTTTGACCCCCCCAAAACCCCCTTAAAACTTCGAATTTTCGGAAACCCTTTCTTAGTGCGCGTCTAGAGCCTATAAAGAGTATTAGTGCCAAATTTCATGTTTGTAGGCCTCGTGGTTTTGGAGAAACTGTAATGAGTCAATGAGTCAATGGTATTTGGCTTTTATAAGCATAGATAAGAATACAAATTTTACAAGGTACTGACAAAATTACAGATGAGGTGCCACGCATGTACGAGAAGAAGACCAAGATCAGAATCCTCCTCAACCTCACAAAAGCATCAACAAAGTTATCCGTTCCGTTCCTCCTCATCATTCGTACACTGAACGATAAATTTTCAATGACACTAAACGTAAACAGCCAATCTTTCACTTTCCTCAGAAAATTATATAATTTACTAATTTGTTTCAACTGAAGCGGAAGGTGGTTAAATACTTTGGGACCGACAAACGGAAAAGAACTTCGGAACCAGGTCTTATTAGTTTTAGGTCTTCTGACAAAACCTAGTGCATGACATCTAGTCCTGTAATATTGCTCGGTTGCATTATTACCACTTCTTTTATAAAAAAGTTCTTTGTACCATATACACAAAAAGATGTCTTATTGTGAGTATTTTATATCTGGCAAAGACAGGAAAAGACGAAGAGAACCTAAATGAAACAATCCGGATACAATGTTTTTGGTTTGCAATTAGTGGCTTAAAAGTTGTGATTGGTGCTCCCCGCCAAAACTCTATATATACCATACTGTAAACGGGAGTGTATTAAAGCGTAATAGAGCGTTTTCATCAAGTAACTATCACAAATATTCCTAAGAAAATAAAATTTCCTGATACTTCTTCTTAGTTCATTTTTAATATTAGTTATGTGTGTCTTCCATGTTAATATATTGTCAAGAGTGATACCTACATATTTGATTTCATCAGATTGCTCGACAGACGGACAGACTCATCCCGTAACCCCAGTACACGAATGATGATGCAAAACAAAACTCTCCGGATACCTGTGTCCTCTATACCCAAAGTTAACTACCTTGGTCTTCTCCGCATTTACAACCATACAATTTAAGACGCACCACTGATTCAACAATTTTAAATCTAAGTTAACATGTTGGATTGCTTCTTAAGAGTTACGTACATACTGCAGAGCAATGTCATCAGCAAAAGCTGTTAATATTCCAAACAAAATTTGCAGTAAAAGGTCGTTAATAATTATTAGAAATAAAACCGTAATAAATCAAAATAACGGTAATAACATAGCCTACCAAATAGAATAACAAAATAAATACTAATTTTTAAAATATTTCTAATGTTTCAAGGATGATATTTCTATCATACAGATGGGCCGCTGATTTGAGTTGAGCGAATTTCATAAATTAAGTTGAAATGTTTTAGGGCTTCAACCAAATATTTGGGAAATCGTTCTACTCACGAACATGGGCACCCACGCCCAACCCCCCTAGCACCCAGGGAAAGGAAAATGTGTATATTATTAATTATAGTCAGGTATTTTTCCTTAAAGAGATTAGCACTGAAATACGTTTTAAATGTTAAGTGCCGTTTGATTTTACGTATACTTTTTTATTTTTTACAAGGGTTCAAACATGAGCTGCTGGGTCACTACTTGGTGCGGACTCTAGGAGTGTTATAGGTCTGTGTGTATTCACTGACGGTGTAAATTTACAGACTCAATGCTGTGTGGGTTAATATTTCACCTGAACAGCCAAATTGGCTTTCCAATTTTTAAGTTTTCTTGGGGAGGTCAAAAATATCCCAGGACTCCTTTTTCCGAAGGAGGGGCGGGTACTCCTTAACACGTTCACTGCTACGCAAATTTCGTATTTCCTATGCTAGGAGCTGACTTTTTATTTTTTATATTTATAGTCTAATTGAGTAGAAATTACTTTATTTTTGATTTTTGAACCTTTCTACGTGATAATCACTAATATTTTGGGTACATTAAGAGCTACAAATAAGCCAAATTTGATCAAAATCGTTAGAGCCGTTTTTGAGAAATTTGGATTTCTCTCGTTTATTGACCATTTAGGGGGGAGGGAGGGGGTAAACCCCTTAAAAATCTAAAATTTGAAAAAATGAAAGAAAAAAAAAACGCCTGGAGATATTCCTGAACTACACCTACATACAGTACGATTTTTTTAACCGTGCCTTCGGCCAAATTGTACTAACCTGAATGATAACGTTAGAAATCGCTCTGTCTACTCTAGTTTTCTCCACGAAAACTGAGCAGAGCGGCGTGAAACAGTGAAAACCGAGCTTCAATAACACTGACATTTAATACACTTAGCATCAATGTAAAATTATGAAACTTTCACGGATACGCAGATAAGAACCATACGATTCGTATGATGTAAAAGAAAATCCATTACAAAACCTATTTCATATTTTAAAAATCAATATTACAACAATGTACTTTAATAATGACATGAAATTTTCACACCCCTGGAAAGTTTTTTGTTTGTTGGTCAGAGACAAAGTGTTAGCGAGAAAGTTTTAGATAAAGGTCCAAATTAAATATTTTATTTCAAACATTTTTTCGTTTGACTTACGGTTTGCTCGGTACGGATGTCTGGAGTTAGATTCCGGGGGAAACTTCCTGCCTGGGGGGAAGTAGGCCTACTTGGTGTCTGGCATTTACCTTAACCACACCACAGTATTATTATTCGAATACTCGAACAAGAGACAAGTAGTCTATGACTCATTCAAAAAGTTTTTATTTCAATAATTTTATTCGAATAATTATTCAATCAGTTTTGTTTATTCGAAGTTTGTGGAACTGCCTTTACAATCCCTCCCCGCTACACCGCTAGCCCACCGAGCGCTAGCCGAGCCGAGGGCACGGTTAAAAAAATCGTACGTACCAAATTTTATCAAAATCGGACCGTTGGTATGGTCTCCAGTTCTGTACACATCCTAACAGTCACACAGACACACGGACAGATATCACAAAAAAAAACTTTTTTGGGCTCAGGGAGCACCAAAACAAATAATTCCACTAAAAATATTTTTGGGTTAAAGGAGCACCAATACAGATGATTCCACTAAACATTTTTTGGGGGTTCAGGGAGCACCAAACAGATAATTCCACTAAAAATTCAAATTCGAAAATTTGACGAAAACAATACTTTCTCCATATACTACGTATAGGGTGGAGAAAGTAAAAATAAGAAAAAAGTTTACATAAACATAGGCCCGAAAACGCTTCGTTTTCCAGATATCCGCCATTTTTTTTGGAACGAAATAATTAATATCTAGAGAAATGTTTGACTGATTGAGTTCTAACTTGGCACGAAGTTTAACCTAACATGATATAACTAAAGAAAAAATAATCGATTAAATCCAATCATGCGTTTCAAAATGGCTTTTGTTTGGATATTTTAAACCTAAATTAGGCTACTCAAAAGCTGTACATTTTAACAAACAAAAAATTCAAGACACATATTTTGTATCGCTTTTGATTTAAAACAATAGTACGAAATAATATCTAATATATATTTACCTTTACCATCTGTCGTACAATACTGGGTTTTCGTCGTTTTTAAATGACGGCCGTTTGGACTATTTTATTCAGTCATTTTCAAATTTCACCTGTTCGTACAATGGGAACTTTGTCAAAATTAAAAACATTTAAATACCTACACACACATGACACTTAATGTGCATTACAAACATATAAAGATTAAAAACACATTTGGACCGCAGCGTAAGATATTCGGCACATGCTACCGTGTTCAGTTCAAACTCGCACTCGAATAGCTGAAATTTGAAAATGACTTAATAAAATAGTCGAAACGTCCGTCATTTAAAAACCGGGACTGTACGACAGATCGTAAAGGTAAATATATATATTTATAAACAATTCAATCAGGCTACCACAAATAAGTATGGATAATATCTAAGGTAAAGATAATAACAGCATAATATGTAAGTTACATACAATATTGTGTTGTGTTTACTGTGTTGGTATAGGATACCAATTATTACACATAACTTCTTATATCCTTCATCCGATTGTTTTGACAGTGAGACCATCCGATAGGGAACCAAAAGGGTTACGGGTTTTCAAAAAATGTACGGTTTTTCAATAATTTAGGTTTGAAATTTTCAAACAGCCTCCATTTTGAGACACACGATGGATATAATTGCTTATTTTTCTTAAAATTCAATTAAGTTTACATCAGCAGTAGGCCTGTGTTTGTGAATTAAGAGAAGCTAAAACTTTTGTGAGTCTATTAGCCCAAGATAGTGAAACTTTAAAATATAGTTTTAAGTTTGTATGCCTAGGTTGTTTTTTTAGACTGTCATAAATTAAATAAACTAAAGAAGTTATACAAATACATAAATTTTCAACGATTTCTAACCTTAAAGAATATTAATCATACATCATATTATAGCTTACATTAGTTTTGTAACATATATACCTCACAATTGTTTTATAACATTACTAGAAGCCCACTGAAAAATCACAGGTAGATTAATTACACATTAGATAGTCTACTCATCAGGAAAACATATTTTAAAAACAAAAGATTTTATCTACACCTACCTATGCTGACGGGGATTTTTAACCCGGTAAATGTGTACAATTTTTCATTATAAAACGATAGGCCTATTTGTTAAAATGTTATATTTATTTTCATTATTATATATCCAAAACTAGCTGACCCGTACGGCGTTGCCCGTGGTGGTGGGTATTTTCAGTCTTTTTAACGTAATTGTATTCTTTTTAAGTGTTCAGTCAGTGAGTGGTATTTGGCTTATATATAATATATAGATCTTAAATAATAAATATTGTCATAATAATAAAATATCTGAAATTATGATTTTAGTAACTTTGACCCCCCAAACCCCTCCTAAAATTTCTAAATTTTTCATACCCTTTCTTAGTGAGCACCTATGTCCCTAGAGGAAGCTACATACCAAATTTAATTCCAATCCGTTCGGTTGTTTTGAAGAAATCGGTTTTTAATAACTTTGATCCCCCCAAACCCCTCTAAACTTTCGAATTTTTTGAAACCCTTTCTTAGCGAGCGCCCATGGCCCTAGAGGAAGCTACATACCAAATTTCATTCCAATCTGTTCCGTAATTTTGGAGAAATCGTGATTTAGCAATTTTTACACCCCAAACCCCCCTAAAATTTCCAATTTTTAAAAACCCATTTTTAGTGAACACTTATGGCCCTAGAGGAAGCTACATACCAAATTTCATTTCAATCCGTTCGGTAGTTTTTGAGAAATCGTGATGAGTGAGTCAGTGAGTGAGTGAGTGGTATTTCGCTTTTATATATATAGATAAAGATAAAAAATATTATCTTTTAATAGCTTTCTAACTTCATATTGATAGATCAAATGATTTAAATTTAATTTATATTACATTAAAGACACATTAATAATCGAATTTGTTTATACCTTATACGAAGATGTTCGAATGTTTCCGAAATTAAACGATCATGTATGTCTTCTTTAAACTTGAATAAATTGATATATTTGTAATAAAATGTTGTATTTATATTTATTTTATAACCTCAAAGTAAATCGTATAACGTATTTTATAGCCTAGATTAGTTCTTTATAATAATGGGTAATTAATTACCTTATTTCAAACATCGAGCAATCTAAAATATATCCTGTTTGGAATACCGCTTTCCGTGGTTTATGCCACCATGAAACCGGTAATCCAAAAAGGGTATATTTTAGAGTGCTCGTCGGTTGAAATAAGGTAATTAATCACCCATTATTATAATAATTGCATTATTGGAAGCTAAAAAACCTCAGGTTTAAAATAGTTCTTTAACTCTTTAAGAAAATAAACTTATGACATCAGCTGTTATATTATATGTTACTTAAGTACGTACGAAGTACACTCGCTTTTGTAGGAGTTGATAAGAAAAACCTACTTGAAAAGGAAAATCCTAGGTGCGTTAATTTTGTCCAGTACTGTACATAAGTACAATTTCAATGCCTTCGCGGTATTTGTATACCAACATAAAATCCATTACCCACTATCAATACGAAATTTAACAAACCCATATAATAAAAACGAACAATTCATAATTACAATAAGGTTAACGAGAATACTATCGTTCATTGGTAATTAGCTGGATCATGCAATTGAAAACAATCCCGCAAATTTGCATAATTAGTTTAAACATTAACAAGGCTTATTGATTGTTTAATTTAACTTTTCCTCGACCAGGTATTAAAACCGTATAGCAACGAATAATTTTATGTTAATATGATTACGGTAGGGAAAGTACAATGGTATACTTTTGGTAATTTAAATGATTTGATTAATTGAAATTATTGTGTAAGCTTTCTTTCAGTGAACGGGTACAATTGAATCAGTGAGTTGAAAAAGGTACACATTCCAAAAAATGATGAATCAAAGTGAGATAGCCATTTTGTTTCTTAAGGCAAGCCCCATCTATTGTGTTGAAAAAGGAACTAATTCCAATACACTACAATGCCTACACAGAGGTTGCGATATGTCATTGAGTTGAAGAAGGGATATATTCCTGGAATGTGTTCCTTCTTCAACTAAACGCGCAGCGCTAGTAGCGTGTAACCTCCGTAGTTGCCGTCCCAGCTGATGTGGCAGCCATTACTGCCAGTTAATGTTAAGTTTACTGTTGTAGAGTGTGGAGTTAGTTGCATTTATAACATTAATAGTGATCTTTTGAGTGTTTTGTGATGTCTAGTTCTGATAGTGAAGATGCATGGCCACGACGGAAGAAGGGTAAGATTAATGTAGAAAAACATACTAGAGAAATGGAAAAAATTGCTAGACAAAAGGGTGAAGAATTTGTAACTTCCAAAGGCAAACTAGTTGAAGCTAAAACGACTGGTCCTGATTGTGGTTGTAGAAAACAGTGTGTGGTAATGTTTTCAGAGGCCGATAAAAAAACCTTTTAGATAAAATTTACGATGGTAAATCAAAAAACGAACAGGACACATATTTAATGGGGTGTATTGATAGATTTGATGTTAACAGGCACAGACCGGCAAAGGAAAATTCTAAGCAAAACACTTCTTCATTTAAATATTATGTAGTTCTCCTTGGTAAACGTTTAGAAGTGTGTCGTAAAGCCTTTATAAGTCTGCATGCTATTTCACATAAAATAGTTATCAGACTTACAAACATTTTGGCTAGCGGAAAGTCCCCAGTTGATATGAGAGGAAAGCATGATAATCATGTTAACATTATTCCATTTACTATAACCACCAAAATACACGAACATATTGATTCATATCCTAAATATCAAACCCACTACACTGGGCTACCAATAACTTATTTAGATGCTCAGCAAAACGTACTAAAAATATATGATATGTTTATTCAAAAACACCCTGACCTTCAAAATAAAGTGAAATACGAATATTTTTTAAAATACTTTAAAGATAATTTCGGATACAGATTTGGGCAGCCACAAGTTGACGTTTGTTCCACCTGTGAGGATCTTAAAACTAAACTAAAGTGTAATTTACTGAATGAGAACGCCAAACGCACTGCTGCTACTGAGTTTATTGTAAAAAAAGACGGGCAAAAAAATTTTACACTAAGCTTAAAGAAGTGACAGATTTAAGTAAAACTAGACCTGATGTGATGGGGATTGTTTTCGACTTCATGCAAAATTTACCTCTGCCTAGTTTGCCAGTCCAAGAAATGTTTTTTATGAGAAAGTTGTGGTACTACGTGTTTAATATTTATGATTTAAAAAATGACAGGGCATTTTTCTATACATACCCTGAAGGTGTTGCAAACAAAGGACCGGATGAGGTGACCTCATTTGTATTGAATTTTATTCAAAATAATATATCTGCAGAGATAAAGGAACTACACGTATTTAGCGACGCATGTGGCGGCCAAAACAGAAACCACACCATGTGTAGGCTATTTGCAGCTTTGACTATGACCGGCCGCTTTGCAATAATACATCAATATTTTCCTATAACAGGGCATAGTTTCATGCCATGTAACAGAACATTTGCAGTTATAAAGAGAGCAGTAAGAAAATTTGATCGTATTTACTCTCCTGATCAATACAAGACCATCATTGAAAATGCAAAAAAAGTTGAGCCAACTTACAAGGTTAAAGAAGTAAAAAATGAAGATGTACTAGACTGTAAGAACTGGTGGCCTCTTTACTTTAACAAACTGCCAAAAATCCAAGAGGACCGAAAAATATACTTTGCTATAAGTAAATATAGATATTTTATTTACAGTAATTTTCAAAAAGGATATGTGACAGCGTCAGAATTTATTAATGGTTCAGTCCAACACACCTTTAAACTGAAGAAATCCAATGATGTAGCACTTCCTTCAAGCAAGGCTTACATAGATGGAAAGGTAAGAATCATTATTGTCAGGGTTTTGTAGTAAAGATTTTTACAGTTTTCTCATTTTCATAAATCTATTTCTATAAAATAGAGTATTTACTTTTGTATTATTTTTTTAAAGATTTTAAATAACTTGATTATTTCAGGTACCTATTAAGGCAAGCAAGATAAACGACGTCATTAAACTTATTAAGTACATACCAGACGAATATTTACCCTTTTACGAAGAACGCCGTAATTGGCCAACGACCGAAGCTGAAAATCCAGATGAAAACTAATAATCCAACAATTATTTAAAGCATACTTATACAGAAATAAACCATTAAAAGTAATTACATTTCAATATTCTATTTTGTTTTGATTTTCTTTTGCCTAATGAAAACTTGAGTGTAAAAAGGGACATATTCCATTACACAAAATGTTCAATAACTAAAACATAGAAAGAAATATTTTTTTTTTGTTATGCAGTAGAATGTTTAGCAACGGTATGTAAAAGTTCCTAATAGTAAATTTTTCTCTAATAAATTTAGTTTGGCCAATAATCAGTTTTTTTGTTTCCTGAAAAGTAGCTATTTTGGAATGTGTACCTTTTTCAACTCACTGATTCAATTGATAGGATTGTTTCGTTAATGCGAATTGTAAAATGAATCGCTGCGTGTACCAAACCGCCACCACTACGTATAGCAAGCAAAGGAAAGAGTTTAGACACTTGGTTACAACTGAACCAGGACTTTTTAACAACTAAAAATCTAGAGAAAATCTACTTCTTAGAATCCAAGCTCTCTTAAAAAATAAATTATAGGAGTTGTGGATTGTTTTAGAAAAATATCTATCTATATATATAAAAGCCAAAACCCACTAACTCACTGACTCACTCTTCACGATTTCTCAAAAACTACCGAATGGATTGGAATGAAATTTGGTATGTAGCTTCCTCT
>JAGFPH010008131.1:37806-47946 GCA_018207615.1 Philaenus spumarius
GGGGGATCAAAGTTATTAAAAAACGATTTCTTCAAAACTACCGAATGGATTGTAATTAAATTTGGTATGTAGCTTCCTCTAGGTCCATCCTTTGAAGAAATTCGAAATTTTAGGGGGTTTGGGGATCAAAGTTATTAAATCATGATTTCTTCAAAACTACCGAATGGATTGGAATGAAATTTGATATGTAGCTTCCTCTAGGGCCATAGGTGCTTACTAAGATAGGGTTTGAAAAAATTCGAAATTTTAGGGGGATCAAATTTATTAAAAAACGATTTCTTCAAAACTACCGAACGGATTGGAATTAAATTTGGCATGTAGCTTCCTCTAGGGCCGTAGATGCTCACTAAGAAATGGTTAAAATATTTAAATTTTAGGGGGTTCGGGAGAGTCAAAATTACTAAAAAAACTCTATAAGAATGAATTGGCAAACATTGTAATTAAAATTAAGTTTCTCAAATTACACGCAGTTTTCCCATGCGAAGAACGGGTACATCAGCTAGTGTATGTATATAAGCAGATTTGCACTGACTGACTGACTGGTTGTCATAGACCTTGCATCAAGGTCAAGGTAGGCCTATGTATTACAAGATATACGTCAACGTAGAGCAAAAAATACTCAGGCCTAAGGTACAAACTCGAAAAAGTGAAGCTTAGTCATAGGCGCACACTAAGAAAGGATTCTGCAAATTTGTTATTTAAAGCGTATAAAAATAGTGAAAATTCGGTATTCACTCCCAGTCCTATGTCAGATAAAACAGCTGTTCGGGTCATAAGCTTAGTAACACAGGTTTTTTACATTCATTACCATAGCAACCAATTTAGCAAATTTAAAATCAGTTTATTATTTTTCACAATCACCAGCTTTTTTTAGGTTAGATTAAGAAACGGAAAGCAAACACAAACAAAAATCACTGAACAATGCTTACTGTATCATAATTCATTAAAACATCTGTTGTTACGTATTATAAATAAAACAGCTGATTAGGACAAGAAACATAATTTTGGGTTAGGCCTACAATGAACCCAAAACGCTTTTATTTTCATCCAATTCGGTTAATTTGGATTTGGGTAGTTATTCTTCACAACTAACAGTTTTTTTTTAGGTTAGGGGAAAACAAATAAAAGGCTTACTGTATTATCAGTCAAACATCTGGTGTTACATATTGTATTGTTTCCTTTAGTTGGTAATATAAAAATTTGTTTGAAATGTTGATTATTTAAATATTAACTGTGGAATTACAACGCATGGTGTTGGTCGTGTCCATTTCGATTTCTGTTTTACATTAGCTAGGCTCTGTATTTAGGTCACCGCTCAATCATCATTTCCTTAAAAAACAATAGTTAACCTGTTTTCATTTTCTTCGCCATTGAACGTCTCCGGGACTGTGCGAAACGAGCAGGTGAGGAGTCCCTAGACTAATGTAAACTCATGTTGCGTGTTAGACGAACAAAACTTTGTAAATTTAGTTTTTTTAAATTTTATACACCATAACTGATTGACTCAATTCTTAGGAAACAAAACTTTTAGCGAAAGATGCTGGTGATGTACTTTTTTACTTTCTCACTATACTATAGGGTCTAGTATAGAGAAAGTATAGTGATCGCAAAAAAAATCGAGGTTAAGATTTTTGAGGAAATATCCGTTTTGGGACCCCCTGAGTCCAAAAAATTGGTTTTTACAAAATGTTTGCTGTATGTCTGTATGTATGTCTGTATGTATGTCTGTATGTCTGTATGTATGTCTGTATGTATACAAAGCTAGAGAGAAAACTATTCGATCTATTTCAACCAAATTTGCACCAGACATGTCCAGTATGCCTGTATAGATGCACGAAAAAGGGGTTTGAACAATTTTGAAAAACAACCCCCTTTTTGGCCAAAAACCCCCCAAAAAATCAATTATTATTTTTTTATAAAAAAACGGCTCTAACGATTTTGATAAAATTTGGCTTATTTGTAGCCTTTAATGTGCCCTACCATATACAAAAACCCGAATCTTTCTAAAAATTCTCGTTTAGCTAATAATAATAATAACTGATTTTTGGGGGTTTTGTGGTCTTAAAGGGGGTTGTTTTTCAAAATTTTTCAAAACCTTTTTTCGTGCATCTATAAAGACCTAATTGACGTGTTTGGTGCAAATTTGTTCGAAATCGATCGAATAGTTTTCTCTCTAGATAATAATAATAATATTTATTAGTTAATCTCCAACTTTAATAAAAGTATACAAAGCTAGAGAGAAAACTATTCGATCGATTTCAACCAAATTTGCACCAGACATGTCCAGTAGGCCTGTATAGATGCACGAAAAAAGTTTTGGACAATTTTTGAAAAACAACCCTCTTTTTGGCCAAAAAATCCCCAAAAAATCAGTTATTATTTTTTATACAAAAACGGCTCTAACGATTTTGTTAAAATTTTGCTTATTTATAGCCTTTAATGTGCCCTACCATATACAAAAACCAGCATCTTTCTAAAAATTATCGTTTAGCTAATAATAATAATAATAACTGATTTTTGGGGGTTTTTTGGCCATAAAGCGGATTGTTTTAAAAAAAATTTCAAAACCTTTTTACGTGCATCTATAAAGACCTAATTGACGAGTTTGGTGCAATTTTTTTCGAAATCGATCGAATAGTTTTCTCTCTAGATGATAATAATATTTTATTAGTTAATCTCCAACTTTAATAAAAAAACTCTCCTACCCCACCCTACAAGTCACAGTGAATCTGTTTAGTAATTTCAATGTGTTTGTGAGAAAGTATGTGCCAGTTCCTGATACCGTTTATTCATGTAATATTCAATGCGGGTACGTTTTCTAACATCCAAAGAATGTAGACTTCATTGGAATAAAACTGCCATTTTCGCAAGTTCTAAAATGTTAAAATTTTTCGATTAACTAATATTAAACTAGGTTAGACCATTGCGTGCTTCTCACGCCAACCATTTCCCTTTCACACAAACATATTTTGTAATTTCCTTTTTACAAATGTTTAGGATTAAATTATAAGATTGTGAACAATATTAATTTAATACATTTGTTCGTCGCCATTCGGAATATTGATAGATAAATATTTATTCCATTTAATATTGTTAAATATATATTTTGACTTACCGTCTACAATATTCAATTTGCTGTCGTATACGACGGCCATTTCAGCTATTCAGCCATTTTCAAGATTTTTTTTATAGCAGGATATCCTTTGTCACTTAAAAAAAAAACACTCATTACAGTACACTAACAGAACATAATAATAAATAAAGTTAAAACAGTACGGATCGGAATGTTGGGACCAAGCAGTCGAAGTTTTTTTGAATTGACTCTGTTTTAACTTTTTAACTAATGTATCGTGTTATTTATTATTGTGTTGTGTTAGTGTACTATAATGAGTGTTTTTGTGTTAAGTAACAAAGGATATCCTGCTATATATATATATATATATATATATTTTTTTTTTTTTTTTTAAATACTTGAAAATGGCTGAATAGCTGAAACGGCCCAGCAAATTGAATATTCTAGATGGTAAGTCAACATATATATTTAACAATATGAAATGTTACATATATATAAATAACAATATTAAATAAAATTATTACAATTTGACGTAAGAGTTATTGATTATAAACAACCAACAGAGAAAGTTTATGGTATTAAATTAAAGGTATTGATGTAAGCGACAATTTTTATATTTAACGTCTATTAGAAATATTGCCCAGTCATCCATTATACGGGTTTTTTCTTGGAAAAAAAGGCATTTTTTATTTTTAGACCCGCATAACTACTCCCCCAAGTTCACGTAAGAGGTGCCCAAGGTTTCAAAATATAGGTGATGTAATAAACTGCAATTTCCGAAAATTGTATATAAATTGCATAAACAATTTCTTTTGTATTACAATTATTTTGCTTAAAAACTACTATTTGAATTTTTTTTAAACCCTAATCCCGGAAAACGTGATTTTTTGTTACTTCATTATTATTCTAAAAAAGCCCTTGTACCAAAATTTTAGTTTCTAACACGATTTTGATTTTTGTGTTTTTTCTTATTTTTCCATAACACGAAAAACATAACCCTAAAAAGGTTGTATGGGGTCTTACAAAGGTATTTGTACCCTTTAAACAACCCTTTCTCGAGGTGGAAAATTGGTTGACATTTTTTCTACAATGTTTATGATAAAGAAGCTGTGGGCAAAAATCTAACCTGGGTGTCTTAATTGTAACAAAGCCTTATTTTGGATCATATCACCCGTTCTAATAAATGATCCGCCCCACTAGAAAAGGGCGTTTTCAAATTTTTAAGACAAAGTCAGGACTGTATTCTACTTTAAAGTAATAAATGGTTCTGAATAAAACATTTAATTATAGTAAAAGCGTTGCTCCACGACGTATACCTAAGCCAGAAACAATTTATTTAAATAGACGTTTTGGAAAGCCATACATTTCCTGTATAGTGTGATTAAGGACTAATTAAAAATTATGAAAACCCTGGCGCCACTCCGGTATTGCAATAAATACATAATCCGATGACGTATTGAATTTTCGTCAAACCGTATTCTTGTAGATTTTAATACTTATTAGCGAACTTCCATAAGATGGATGAAGCTACTACATTGACTAATGGTGACACCTAAGGTCGAGAGTGTTCAATGAGCACAGATTATGGGCCCAGAACACATCTGTGTCGTCATTAAAAATCATAAATATATATGTGTTTATATGTGTTGTCGCATTCTAGCGGCCGCATCTTAAATCCGATTTGGTACAAATTTGGGACAGATTTTGGTTGTCTACGTCGCTCGGACGAGTTCGTTGGCCAAAAAAATCCAACAACCAGAAGCACGTTTTTTGACCACAAGTAAATATTTTTTGAGATTTTTCTACAAATATAAATTAAGGAAGTTATTCTGCACATTTTTTTTTTACGCGACCTTATTATAGCTTGCTTGTTTCCCCCAAAATCGATCAAAACGTAAAATACCATAAAAGTACCGGTTCGTGTGGTGGATTCTACCGTGGGGTTGGCGTGTGAAGCACGCAATGCATTGTGTACTGAAGATACTCACAATATGCGGAATGGCGTGCGAAGCACGCAAACCTTTGTGTATTGAAGATACTTCCAAAATGTGGAATGGCGTGTGAAGCACGCAATGCATTGTGTATTGAAGATACTCCCAAAATGTGGAATAGCCGGTTCAAAGCCATGTGGTGGATTTTACCGTGGGGTTGGCGAGCGAAGCACGCAATGCATTGTGTATTGAAGATACTCCCAATACGGGGGTTGGCGTGCGAAGCACGCAATTATTTTTGTGTTGAAGATACTCCCAATATTAGGAAAGGCGTGCGAAGCACGCAATGCTTAGTGTATTGAAGATACTCCCAATAATAATAATAATAATAATATAATAATAACAATGCTATATTTATCTCCCAAAGTATACAAACAATTACACAAGCATTGAATGGCACTGGTCACTTTGACCGTCGGCCAGGTAGGTAGCATCCAAAATTACAGTAATCTATAATAATTTCACATAGTAATTAAATCTACGAACTATACATGCCAACACACACACACACATACACACTGTCACAGACACACATATAAATTACAGAGAGCAGAAAATCTAACTTACATCAATTTACCTTTATCTTAATTCTTAACTTTTGACTAGGTTTATTTTTTGCAATAATTTATAATAATTTTACATAGTAATTAAATCTACGAACTATACATGCCAACACACACCCACATACACACTGTCACAGACACTCATATAACAGAGAGCAGAAAATCTAACATACATCAATTTACATTTAGCTCAATTCTTAACTTTTGACTAGGTTTATTTTTTTGCAATAATTTATAATAATTTTACATAGTAATTAAATCTACGAACTATGCATGCCAACCCACACACACATACACACTGCCACAAACACACATATAAATTACAGATAGCAGAAAATCTAACATACATCAATTTACATTTAGCTCAATTCTTAACTTTTGGCCAAGTTTTATTTTTTACATTAATTTATAATAATTGTATACAGTAATTAATTCTAGAGACCATACATACCAATACACACGCACACACAAAAAACGGAAAGGGCTGATATGGAAACCTAACATAACACAAATAAAACATTAATCAACAATCGTTTCCATTGTCCTACCTGAATATTTTCCAAATGAACTAACTCAATAGTTAAACTCTTGTATTAACTCCCACCTGTACTTCCAGGCTGCCCGACAATACTTCGCCAATCGGTCCCAATCCCGACCATTTAAGTAATACGAATATTTAAGATACTCCCAATATGCGGAATGGGGTGCGAACCATTTTGCAGCTATTCAGCACCGTCGTGAATAGATATATTTCCCAAGTTCTTGGTTGAAACCCTAAAACATAGGCCTATAAACTTAATTTTGGAAATTTGCTCAACTCACGTCAGCGGTTCAGCTGCGTGGTCGAATTATTTTGTCAAGAGTTGGATTTACGCCCGTCGTTTGATCGACACAATACGATTACAAATAAGGTACAGACACAACACTGACCTGGGACACTTAAAATGTTTGAAATACAGTATTACCAAGCTATTGCAGAATACACTTGTGTTGTTCGAAAGTAGATTTCGTTTGTCATTCAGTTTGATTTTTGTAAATATATCAGTCTTGTTCAAAATGTAATGAGATTTGTAATACATTTCTTTTTTTACAGGTTTATTAAAAACTGAAGTCATTATAAATGGGAGACTTTTGCTGGAATTAGGGTAAGTCGATTGCATTATATATTTTCTATTATGTCAACATTATGTATTAGGTCTTTTTATACACTACCAAGCGTACCCACGTCTTTGCTCTCACATTTTGTAAATATTGAGAGTTCTTTTTACCAAAAACATACAGTGAGTTGCGTTTAAATCAATCTGTTTCCCATTTATTCTTACATACATGATCAGCTATACGCCAGTAAGCCCAAATACCACGAGTTTCCGCATTTTTTTGTCTAAGTGTAGGTCTACATTTAACCTATGTGAACAATATTTTACATCTTATACCTACGCAAATAATCGAAATGTATTCTTCTCCTATACTGTAGGCTATACAACTTAAGAGTAACATGTGCCAAGTTGTATGCCCGTTTCTCGTGTCTTGAACATTTTCGAACGTTCCGTAAAAGTTTCTTCGATGGTTCAGAACAGCCTGGAACATTCTAGAACATTAATGAGCCTTCTTTAAGATTCTTTAAAATTTTGGAAAATTCTACAACATTATTTATTGGTCATTTTTAAATGTTCCATAACCTTCCTGGAACATTCTGGATCATCCTCGAACATTCTTGAGAATTCTAGAAGGCTTTATAAAATTATAGTACATTCTAAAATATTCTAGAGCATTCTTTGTTGGACATTCTTGAATGTTCTATAACCTTCCAGGAACATTCTGGAAGCTTCTATAACATTCTAGAAATACTTTGTTGGATTTTCTCGAATATTATATAACCTTCCGGGAACATTATGGAAGGTTCTAGAACATTCTTTGTGAGACGTTCTTGAATATTCTATAACCTTCCGGAAACATTCTGGAAGGTTCTAGAACATTCTTTGTAAGGCATTCTCGAATATTCTATAACCTTCCAGGATCATTCTGGAAGCTTCTACAACATTCTAGAAATTCTTTGTGGGACATTCTCGAATATTATATAACCTTCCGTGAACATTCTGGAAGGTTCTAGAACATTCTTTGTGAGACATTCTTGAATATCCTATAACCTTCCGGAAACATTCTGGATATTTCTAGAAATTCTTTGTGGGACATTCTCGAATATTATTTAACCCTCCGAGAGCATTCTGGAAGCTGCTGCAACATTAAGGTACATTCTGGTCAGTCTCGGCCACATCGACATTCGATTTCCCGCTGCTTCACCGACTTACCATAAGATGTTTATTGGTGCGATGCGCTCTTTAGCAAAACGATCCTCCGAACCAACCTCTTTAGTTCCGAAATAATGGATGGGGAACGGAGGGCTACCATACCACATAACCGCTTTCGAACTGCGAGATTGGGTTGTGGCACGAACGGACAAAAATTGCAGAATTTATGTTACTATAATCTGTGTTTATATAATGCAAATGTTGCAGCAAAATAATTTCTAAATATGCAGTGAGTTGGTCAGATAAGTGGAGAAGAAAATCAGTAAAAGTCAAGTTGATGAATTACCGACGCGTCGTTCTTTAGAAACCCTGTTATCACGCCAGGCACTGAAAGTTTTATATTTTTATAAGATTTTGCTAAAATAAATCTATGGATTAATGGTAGGGCGGTTGATAATGTTTAACACTTGTGAAGTTAAAAGGGTTGAAGGGTGTAAGAGGCTTACGGACCTTTTGGTAAACAACTTTCGCGAGGTAAGGGTTGCAAGATGTTTTCAAATATTACACTGGGCTGGGAAGTAATGAATCGATAGGTTGCAGAGCTATGATAAAGGGTGACCTATTTAAGTGTGCTTACATTGGGATCTCAAAAAACCGTCTTTTCCGCAAAGTTTTAATGCGGGACTTCATCTTAGGTAATGGGGGAAATAAAAAACAACTTAAGAAATTTTGAAATTTTTTTAACATTTTCAAACATTATGGCTAACCTTTAAGTTTTGTAAGATGTTTGTATTCACCATGCGGGTTTTTTAAAATTTATTTAAGCTTAGTTTTGAATCGTTCTTTTGAAATGTATTTAATTCTATGAAAGTTCTGAATTGTAAGGGCTCCTACCAGATTTGACTTACGAATCAAAATTTAACTTGGCATACGGCATGTAGGTTGAAATAAATATAGAAAAGATTTAATGGAATGGTTAAATATATTCCGTAAATACCTCAAAATCAGTTTCTACAGTAATTAGAATATTCTTCACTTGTTTTGCATATGATGTTTCTACAATTGTTCTTCACCATTTCCAATACATCCACACTTTACTCAATCTATAATTCGATAAAATCTTCTCGTAAATAAACACAATCAAAATTTACATTCAACTAAAGAGAGCTGGCCTATGTATCTATCTTTAATTATCATAACATTTAATTTATGGAATCTATTACTAATTTGGATCTTATTTTGATCACCAGTAGGCCTACATACGAAATATCCGTTTATTTTTCTAAAGCCTTTACAAAATGCAAGCTATTATATATATCAAGTTGGGTCGGAAATGATTTCAATTGGAAGGTATTTAGTAAACACCTCTTTGCTAATTCTAATAACGCAGTCCCGAATCAGTCATTTATGTTCTAATAATTTTAGAATTTTTATTAATAATTTAACTCTTGAGATCTGTCTTACAACAATGCAATTTTTAAATCTAATTACACAGTTTGGCTCTTCCACTTTCCTAGATACTAGGCACTTTCACAAATTTATTTTCACTAAGCTCTGCACTTGATGGTTGTATTTCTGATGGATGATTTAGTACTCCAAATATTCAAATATTGACCGAGCCAAGCGAGGTCTCCGTTTTAGCTCGACCGTTCGGCATTTCGTCTGTGTATCTGTCTGTCTCACGATTACGGCCAAACAAGAATCGGTCTTCACCTATTGTCATGATTTTTTGCATGAATGTTCCTTATTACGAGGCCGAGCGATGTATATATACGGGTTTTTATATTTTTCAGTTTTAACCCCTTAAATCAAATAAAAATTGGGGCCGCACCGTTTCTCTCAGTGTAAGCTTTTTCCAAAGCCAGTTTGTGGCTTAACCGTAAGTTGAATTGAAAAACTAATACCTTGACTACTTGGCCATGCCCTTAACTACCTGGAAAAACCCTTGACTACTTGGCAATGCCCTTAACTACTTGGCAAAGCCCTTGACTACTCGGCAAAGCCCTTAACTACTTGGCAAAGAAATTAACTACTTGGAAAAGCAATGAACTACTTGGCAAAGCCCTTGACTACTTGGCAAAGCAATTACCTACTTGGAAAAGCAATGCACTACTTGGAAAAGTCCTTGAATAGTCGGCAAAGCCCTTGACTACTTGGCAATGCCCTTAACTACTTGGCAAAGCAATTAACTACTTGGAAAAGCAATGAACTACTTATCAAAGCCCTTGACTAGTCGGCAAAGCCCTTAACTACTTGGCAAAGCA
>JAGFPH010008132.1:0-17221 GCA_018207615.1 Philaenus spumarius
CATTATGCAGAAGGTTAAACCATAATGCAGAAGGGTAAACCATAAAGAAGAAGGTTAAACCATAATGCAGAAGGGTAAATCATAATGCAGAAGGTTAAACCATAATGCAGAAGATTAAACCGTTATGCAGAATGAGTGTTGGTTGTGATACTAATGAAAATCATACAACCCCAGTTAGGTTCCAGTAGGAGTCACGCACTCACCTAACCGAATAAAAACTCACGCGCGTAAAAAACGATCCGATCTTCTCAAAGGATAGTTTAAAACTAAAATTTAATTTTAAAAAAGTTGCCATGAAAATTATTTATTGTTGATTGAATGAAAATTGTTTATTGTAAAAAAATATTATTTATATAAAATTTAATTTTAAAATAACTATGTTTTTCGCTCGCCTACCCTCAAACTCGATTAGTTCTCACAAATGAGAGCGAAATAAATTAACCTGACCTGTATTTTAAGTACGAGCCTTTTAGTTTGTTAATTATTATCAATATTATACCACTGTTTAAAGTTCACTATATGGTGTTTTATGATTGTAAAATACAATAAAATGTAGAGTAGCGAGTTTGACCTCTTTTTATTGTTAACAAAATATTTCAGTCAAACCAACTTTGAATGCTTATAAAACTTAAAATGTAAAGCATTAACAGAAAATGTAAAAACGTCCATCGAAATCATGTGTCGTAATGTCTACGTTCCAATATAAAAAGGTTGAGATGATAAGGGTCCTTTTTATTGAAGAGAAACGTGAAAAATTTAATCTCAATCGATTTAGCAGTTGTAGAAAAGTATTTAGTAAAACAACAAAATGGCGGTCATTTAAACGTAAAAAGAGTAACAGTAAACCGCTTTGTTCCTATGGATGTTGAGCCTATCAAACTAAAGTATGTGGATTTACAGTTAACATTTGTTCGATAGATTTGACAGTCAAACCACTCAATAGGAAATTAAACAGGCTAAAAAATATACACAATAAGATTTTTTTATAAATATATATGTATTTGAGTTATTCTCATTTAAAAGTTGAAATGGCTGCCACGTTTAAACGGATTGATGGAGCAAGTTGATATTTTGATTTCTTACTAGGTGTTTACAGTGACGACTAACGTGCAGAACTTCAACTCAATCGATTTGGCCGTTGTATACATATATATATAAATATTATTTAGTAAAACTCCAAAATATGCTTACAGAAAGTTTTTTATTTTATTTTGGCAAATCACCTCCTCAATTATTTCTGCGTATTAACGAATTACCCTATATACTACATCTAGATTATTGATGGCCCAATATTGGTTTCGAAAGGTATTGAAAGGTAAGACAATAATTCATTTGCATGCCCATGCATTATTATGTTTTACGGTTATTCTTTGTCCTATAGTTTTGACAGTTACACCATCGGATAGAACATCAAACAGGCTATACAAATTTGATGTTCTTTGACAAATTTACTGATCCTGAGTCATTCTCATTAAAAATATTTTAAAAAATTCCGTGCATTTTGAAACGAATTGTAGGATTATTTTACTCATTAACTAGGTATTGGCTTAATTAAGGGCTGTGTAAAGTTTGAAATAAAAGAGGTAAACCTTTCTAGAGATAACAATTATTTGGAAAAATGGGGAAAACGGAGCTATTTATTACCTTTGTTCTTGGAACGTTTTTACTTTAATTGATGTGATACGCAGGTGAATTATTATTCCACATTTCTGAAAAACTCTGTATAAAGGAAAGTATCACAACATTTACAATCTAAAAATGTTTTAAAATAAGATTCTCTAGTAATTTACTTGTTTGGCTTTTTATTATAATACAGACATTTCTCAAAATCAAATCTTAAACTTTATAAAAAAATTAAAAACGGTAAAGAGAGGTATAATACATTTACAAAGAAAATTTTACGATTATCTAATACCAATAGCATAAATATGCATATATATCTGGAAAATGAAACTTGTCATCCTTCACGGATCTATTAATGTATTGTATTGTTATGATGATATCCATGGTAGCATTTGTTTTTATTAATGAAGCCGGATAGTGAGAATCGATGTCTTTGTATCCTATCATATTATGATTATATAGAGTTAACGGTATATTCCTCTCAACAGATGGAAATAAGAAAAGAAAAGAATTCCTGATGTATTGATTTGGAAGCATTCAATCCTGTTCACGACTTTATGTCATGATTTATTCTAGTCACGTTCTGTTGCTTATGTTTAAAAAAACTCATTCATTCTGATTCCTTAAGGAGGGCGTAAAGTTGACGTCCTAAAGCTGAAGTATTGACTTAATCTGTAATATATTTTCTACAGTTCTACTAAAAATGCTTTTATTATTTTCATATTCACTTATAACTTGCTACATCACTAATAGCTTGCTTAAGCAACAATTATTTCTTCTTTGTTATTATTTCTTTCCCTAAGTAAACCTATTTTTTACTACCAATTTATTTTTAAATACAACATGTTTGACTTATTTTTAATTTTATAAACTACTGTGCTTAAGGTGGAATTTAGTTTGAATACTTACTGTTTCTGCAGGTTCTTTGATCTCGATACAACTGTTTTCGAGATGTAATTCGTATACTGTATATTTACTTAACAAAATCCGTATTTTAAATAATCATATAAAATTAACTATGTAATACTGTAAACATTTTACTTTATTTGTTCACCTCCAACAATAATTATCTTGAGACCCACTCAAATTCAAACCTCTCTAACGTTCCATAATATTTTATAACCAGATTCACATAACGGAACTTTAAATATTACACAAACAAACTTTTAAATAAAAGCAAAACAGACTCAGGACTAATAATTTCTAACTTGTGGGATCGTCCATCTACACAACTAGCATTACAACTGTGAGGTAGTTGGTCATTGGGTCCTTCTCAATAAACTTTCTGATGGGGGGGGGATTATCGTGTTAAATGTTTCATGAGAAGAGTAATAATTAAGTTAATCATTTTAGTCGTTGACGGTTTCAAATTTAGGCTTCTGTAAATATTGTATTATATCCTTGTAGGATTGTTTGAAGGATAACAAGTAACTTTTTACATTTAAGTGACATATTGTATGTACAAAGTTCTGATGGCTGTTGCAAGATGTTTAGAAAAAATATAATTACTCTAGTTTCGTATTGATTATGTGTATGAAGAAATTATCAATCCAACCAATAATGCTTTGCAAATACTGTTCGTGTGCACGTGGTCACAGTAAAGCTAAAGTTTGAAAGAACATAATATGCATTTGGTAATGTTTAACAAATTTAAATTAGGTGAAATTGACAGCGGAGGTAAGTATACAAATTGTTCCATACTCGTATCATAGCAAAATTCTGGCACCAATGTTTTTCCAAATAATATAAATTTGGAACTTTTGTAAGACAAATATTACATGTAAATATTGATTTTGTATTTTTACGCTGAAAATAATAGTTATGTCTTTGTACATGTAAAAGTTCATGGATAACTTGCAATTGAAAAAAACAAAATTCCCGGCAATAAAGATTAATTTATTTATTAAAATTTTAAAGCAATCAATTTATTAATATCAGAAAACTTAGCACTATTATATATACAACATAGGAAACAAACACACAAGTGAAGTGCAGCGTCTCGTGGAAGTACTTAACAAACATGATGCTGCACTTGACCCAGATGTCCGTGTTTGTATTTGAAGTGAGAAGTAAATAAGTGAATTAAATGGAATTATTGTTATAACAGTGTGGACGTTATTTCGTGCAGGTATTTTACTTGATTACTATCAGATTGTAAAGTCAGCTCTAGATTAAACCTACATTATCTCATAATATAGTAGCATTTGTACTTCAACAAAACGTTGGAATAACGAGATAGGAAGAAACCTTTTCGCGGAGAGAAGATAAGGGCCTACCCAAGCTTCGATTTCCGTTAAAAAATAATCAAACAAAAACGAACAATAATTTACCTTGTTGAAATTCTTTCAATCTTCAAAGAACAAACGTATTTGTATACAATGCCATTTAAAATAATGGTTTAGGAACCATCGGTTAAGAACACACAACTTACTTGTTTTAAGATTATGAAGGAAGTTACTAAAAATATTAACTGTTAAAGAGATGCAAATGATAATGCAGTAAAGGTTTTTGTAAATTAATTAAATGATTTTTTTTCTAATTTTAAAATTTTATAAGTGAAAAATAACACTGTGCAAATGTTGTGTGACTATATAGTTGATATTTAATTATATATTTTAATAATTAAATAGGTGCAGAAGAGTTTTTCCTTAACTAAAGATAACTCTACAATAATTATATATTTTTATTTTTACATTCTTCCATTATAAATGTGTATTTATGTTTTCCTTCTCCGGCCTCATACTAATCAGATGAGAGGACTGCAGAAAAAATAATAATAAATTATAATACAATTTATAATTTCGTATTAACATAGAATTAAATTTATTTAAAATTTCTGATAGCCGTACAAATATTTGCAGATATCATCCAGTTAGTAATTTAAACTAATAAAATTGGTGGTGTGGAAAGCCAGAGGCGGAGGTAAAAACCGCTTGACACAAAATGAACAGAATGTGTTGATAAAACGGGTGCAATATATTTGTATAACAATATTAGATAATAATGATTACATTTTTTAATTATTTTGAATAGAAAATAGATTTTTATTCAGATTCCCATATTACAATATTTATCTTTGAAGATGGAGTTTCTCTAGATATTTGAATAACAGAGAGAATAAACGGTAATAAGATTTCTATAAAATATAACTTGCTTCAACAAGGTTATAATGAATTAATAATTAATTAATATAATTTACTACTTTCATGCAAGAATGTGTTTTTTATTTTTTATTAGAAATTAATCCGTATAATTATAATTTTAACAGAAACTTCAGCTGATCGAATCAATGTAAGAAAGTTTTAAAATTTTTAATTTTCTATACCAAGTAATGTTTTTTACTCGTGCTGTATCCGTCTTGGTACTTATATAATGCTTTGTTTGAAAAAGTAAACTCAGGATAAAGTCTTTAGTTTCCGAAATAACAATCTAAGCTAATACTGCTGACCCAGTTCATTGTTCATTTGACAAACCAACTTCCTTTAAAATCATTTTATTACAGATTGTCTCAAATCAGTATTAAATGTATATTTTTAGAAACAAAACATAATTCATTTTAGTTTCAGTTTGAACAGTTTAAAAAATCTCTTCAACTTTTAATGAGATGATTATGTAAATAATTTCGTGCAGTTTGTATTATAGTATACACCTTCTTTGTAGTTGCTGGCAAAGTTTAAATGATCTAGAAACAGGTAACATTCATTTGTTTTTATATTTTGCACAAATGAATTTATGAAATGTATGTTTTTTATAAATCTTTCCATTTTCAATATTTCTACCTGTTTATGTTTTTATGTAGAGTATTTTGTATTATAAAGCGTGATGCAACCAACGAAAATTTGTTTTACAAAAACTATTTTTCAATAACAGCTTAAATATTTAGAACAAAACATTATAAAACATAACACTCAAGTTACTTATTTGGCAATTTATTTTGTTATTAACAAATTCATCAAACTATTTGTTGAGTTATATGTTGGGAATCCAATTCCGGGATTCCAGGCCGATTTACCAAGACGAAAATCCTGGGATTGTAAAATGACAGTCCCGGGATTTCGGGATTAGAAAATGTATGCGTTTTAAGGTATCTTGACTTGTACAAGTACTGTTTAATCAAGAGAATAATAGATTTTCTAAATAAATAACATAATTTATTTATTTATAAGTGGTGAACTAAATAAACAATCAAACAAATGACTTGAATAAACAATAATATTAATCGGGTAGCCAGGATAGCAGATACATTTAGTAGCGTAGTAAATAGACAGACGTCTGTGATTATTGTTTACGCGATTGTGACGTCATCAGTCATTATCTTTACTTGCACCTGCTTCTTACTTCTATGCGACCTTTGATTGTGATTATGTCTAACTTCTACCCTGTCCTCCTTACCCCTCTCTCACACGTCTCCTTTAGTTTTTGTGAATAGTTTCATTCAGTATCAAGTAAACCATCGCTCTTAAAACGTCGCGTGTGCGCGTGTGTCATAACTGCATATCGTTTGTTTATTTTTGCCTTTGTAATATCCTCATTCTGTTTTTGACTTTTTATCGTTGTATTTGTGATGCAACTACCTACCTACAGACCCGACCACATTGACGTAAAATGTTTTTGCTAATTTTAGTGTGATTAATTTTTATTAATATTTTTTTGTACAAAAGAAATTCTACATAAATATGGCTTATTTTATTAAAATTTAAATTATATAAATAATACTACATCACTACATCATAAATACATACTTTTAGGCCTTTTATCAAGCTAGTTTTAATTTTACGGATCCCGGCATCGAAAATATCGTCCGGGATTGGATTCCCTAGTTATATGAAACAAAATTTCCGTACACAAGGTGATTCGCATAATGTTTCGATCACTTTCAGAGCAGGCTCTACTACCTAAAATAATGCAAACATTTTTGATAAATATAAGTCTGGACAGAATTGTATGGGAGCTACCATATAAATATAGATATCTGTTTTAATGACTCCTCAAGTTCAGAATAATTGAACACCTTGATGTATTACAAATAAAGCTTTATGGAAAGATTTTACAAATAAATTTTTATTGCCGGATAATTAATAATCAACTTATTTCTAAAAATGAAACAGTCCATACATTTAAATATTCAACTAATATTTTATCAACAGAAGGTAACTTTAAAAAAACTTCCTGTAATTGTTTACTATTACCTTTTCAGAACCAAATTGAGATATGTATTGTATTTATGTATTCTAACAATGAATTAACATGATTAACGGTCCGGAAAAATAAATTAACCATAAAAAAAATGGAAAAAATATAGCCTGAAGTTTTAACTTATAGGCCTAGACTTTAATCCCAGTATGTTTTAAGCAAATGCTCTCGTATTGAGATAAGTTATATATTTATATATTCTAACAATAAATTAACATAGTTCAAGGCACGGAAAAATTCACGAAATATTAGTAACTTACTTTAAACGTCGTAATTTTATGTAGATCTTGTGTCGCTGACGGTTCATCACAGGCTACTTACTGGAGATTACTTTCGTCAATGTATAGCCGGCCCATTGCCTTATCTTACCATATCTCTTTTACTGTTCCGGATCTTAAATCATGTTCATTTGTCCATTAGCGATAAAGGTTATTGCTAGTTGGGTTGGTATGCTAGAAATATACTTTGACAAGATACAGAAGGCCTACTATAACTTTTAGAACTTCGACTATTTTTTTAAACAAATTTTAGGGTGAATAAATTTTTCCGGGCCATTATTAAGGTCAATTTGTTGTTAGAATACATAAATATGAAGCATATCTCAATACGGAAAGATTTGTTTCTGACAAAGTAATAGTAAACAATTACCAGACCAAGTATGTACACGACCAAAATGACCACAAGTTCTTTGGTAGAATTTCAAATATAAATAAGCTCTACGCTTACGAAGAAAAGCTTTAAGGACTTTTAACCTAATACAAATCTGTTAAAATCTTGCATGCCGAAGCTCGCAGATCGGTGCAATAACTAGCACTATTCCCACATCAACCGTTATAAAGAAGCTACCTTCAGCATGTGGCTCTGTTTCCTCTGTTCGTTGGTTAGACAGCAGGATAATATATTACCTACAGACAATCATAAAATTTTAAACATTTTGGACTCATAGTTTTCTAATCTTAATCATAATCATAATTAATTGCCGCTTATTATGATGACTTTTGTACGCATAAAACTGCATAATAAGCAATGTCATTCTCAATAGGAATACTGCAAGATTCCCTATAAAATATCCTACATACCATTGAGGAATTAGAATCTTCCTTATTGTCGGCTACGGATTCAGCTCCCTGGCACGATAATATCGTATATTCTATAATGATTAAACTCCTCCCAGAATAGTTTAAGGCAGCTCTTCTCCAATATACAACCGTATATGGGATAAACAAACTTGCCTGATTGCAAATCACGATTGATTGAGATTTATGATGTGTTAAGTGTTTTAAGCTCTTGTTAATGCAGAGATGATAGGACCTGCATGCTGCGATTTTACCGAAATCTTGTTAGATCACGTATTAACTATGGCGTCTATGTCTATTCTTCAGCTAGGTTATTGGTTCTTAAAAATATTGATTCCATTCATAACACTGCTCTCCGTCTTACACCTGGAGCTTTTCGTTCTAGTCCCATTGGTAGTATACTTGTTGAGACGGTCTAGATTATCTCTTTCGCGACTCAAACAGCATCTACAACATTTGTATATGTGTAACTTACGCTCTAAACCTTCCTATTATGCATATGATAAATTGTATTTAACAATCCATTTTTTTTACAATATTAATTCCGTACACAATGTACGGCTACTTTTGGAATGAGAACTATCGGTATCCTTAATAATAGTTGTTTAGTTCTACCTACTATGAATGTAAATACAAATTGTTTTGTTGTTTCATGGACGATTCGAAAGCAATATTTCGATTTTTCGCTGTTTATATACCTAAAACAAACTACTCATTATTTTTTATAAAGCCAGAAATTTTGTCAAACTACAATCTTTCCTGTCAAATAATAAAATTTTCACTGATGGTTCTAAACTGGACAATAAAGTTGGATGCTCATTTGTTATGTCAAGAAATATTTCATTTTGGGATTACCATCTACTTCTTATATACTGCAGAACTTTTAGCAATAAAAAGGCACTTAATAGTGTATTTCCAACTTTGGTACACGTTCTTATATGTTCCGATTCAGGAAGTGCAATTGAATCCATCCAAGATATGTTTTAACCCAACCAAGATATTTTGGGTTCCACGCACAGACTTTGGCTGTAAGGTAGTGGAGTGTCGTTCTGTTGGATTTCGGTCATGCTTGGATATATTGTAATACTCAGGCAGACCTAGCTGATAAGGAAGGCACATACAGCCTAAGTGATTGGTAACATTTAAATTAACTTGAAGTTGTGTAAAATTGTATTTGTTCATTTTGTATTTATTTCCTATATGCTATTAACATTTTATTTATTATTATATATTATTTATTGATATTGCTAACTAGTTTCAATAGAGTGTTAAAATTAAATTTTGAACTTTTGTATCTGTGTTTGTTTTGTGTATTTCAAGTAATTTCTTTCATTTATGAGTGTTATATAAATCCTCTGCGATATCCAGACGATGAAAATCACACCGGTTTTTTGCCCTAGAAATTAGTTTAAGAAAAACCTAGTCTCGGCCTAATACACACACATAATTATTATTTATTTTAAAAATAAATAGTAATATTTAAATTTAAAAAAAATTGTTATATCTTTTTAATTTTAATTATGAAATCACACCTAATTCCCGAGAGTGATTTTACAGGTAAGAAAAATAATTACTATTATTATAAAAAATCTAAAATGTATGTTTAACTTGTCAACCCTTGCAAACATCTGTCATCCTACCTTATTACAGAAAGAAAATACACTTTGCCTACCAAAGCACTTTCTCCAATAACCATTACGAGATATGAAAGTGTTAAAGGTTCATTAACTTAAGCAGTGAAATAGGACATGGTCAATTTCTCGCAGCTCATAGTTGGAGAACTGGTTCAAGCTTGATTATTGCCATTAATGTTTCACCACTTCTGTAAAAGCTCTACTCCGTTGTCCCTTAAGTGCATTGAAAATAATTAATAAAGTTTGCTTAACACAAATTATTACAACACCTACTGTTATTTAGTTTCGTATGTTTTGGAAGCTGCATTGATATCATTATATTTGCCAATACCAGACAACATTAACAGCAGTTTATAGAAATACAGAAAGCGCAATTCAGCTCAAATTGTAATAGTTTTATAAAACTTATGGATGCAAACACATTATAGTTAGTCCATGGAAAATTAAACAGCCTTCTTTGGAATGAAATGACAACTGATTAATATATTATTGGAGTTGTATCTGAATTTCTTATACATTTCTAATTATTCAATACCATTCATTTAGCTTCTCTTTATGTAATAATGAAATGATTTCAAACTTGATTTTAAATTTGTGTGGATATGCTCTAATAAATTGTGTCCGTAATTTGACTTTAAATTACGTAGTATGCTATTATGCTGTAGATTTTCTTTAAATCGTTCTGTAAATGCTCTTCCTGACTGTCTAATAGCAAGCAGGCTGTTTAGATTAGACGCCGCAATGGTATATGTCAACCAACTAAAAACCTTCTAGCGGTAATACAAATTATGTGTTGAGTAATTTTTGTTTTAATGCGTTCTGTATGAACAGATGACGACCTGAAAGTGATAATAAATACTTGAAAATGAGATGACGAAACAAGTAGTAAACTGGATAACGAAGACGCACGACTGACTAAATATCAGGGAAAATACTTGGAAAATAGTTAAGGTAATTTACCGTTCCCGTTTAATTTATGAAGTGACTTTGATTGAAAAAATCAAGAAACCTACACTATACAGTGTTACTATAGTGCCAAAATTTGTAAAAATCACAAGTTAGAGTAGGAATATATCCTAGACTAAATTAGAATAGGCCTACGGCAATTCTAGCAATATTGTTGCTTCGAATATTGGTTTATGTCTTTGCCTAATATTTGATACTGCCTCTGAATCTTTTATGACATTTATGACATTTTTTCATTTGTACCGAACTATAAAACATAAAGATTGACAAAACGAGTGTAGGAAGTTCTACAGTATTTATTTGTTAATTACAGGTATCTTAAAAGTTTCAAATTGAGAATATTTTTAAAATGAACTTTAGTAGGGAGGATGACTTAAATTGAATAACTATTACGTATTACAGAGATCTGGTTAATATAGAGTAAAAAACACCACTCAAAATAATATTAATGTAGGTCTGCTCCCAAAATATCGAGTCATAATTCAACTTCTGTTTCTTCTAGCAAGGAAATATAACCCATCGCTGATGTCAGTTTCATGTTTGTTTATCAAAACATTAATATATATGTTCTAAGTTTATTTACCTATTCCAATTTCTCATCGAATCCTATATTTCGCACATAAATAATACAAAATTCACTTTTATACTATACATATTTGCTGTTTTTTTGATATTTTTTTTACAATTTAATAATGTTTAATTTTTAAGGATTTATTATTTCTTCTATAAAGTAATTTTTAGGTTTTTTCGACCTGGTCTTCAGCTTTCTTATTATGTGGAATAACTTTTAATTTAGTTGTTTTATGAACGCATAATATACTACCGCACAAGCGATGTTTCCAACGTCGATAATATGTGTTTACCACGACTGGAACACATTTTAAGCTGGTCATTGATGTTTTCCAGCAGAGAGATAAAGACGTTCGGAAATGAAAAGATCTATAAAGACAACATAACGTATACCTATTACAGTTTGTGTTAGTCAGATTTATGTTCGTAGTGCCGGAATAGCAGAAGAGAAAACCAAAGGAAAACTGGAAGATTATCCAATACAACACTTTAGAATTGTATTCAATAGTTTCTAAACGAAAACAGCAGTTTACTACTTCTTCCAATAGTCTCAGACAATAATAATATATGTCTAAACTTACTTTACTCGGACAGATATGTATGTAATAAATCAATTGGCTTACAATTAATTAGAATCTGATATTTAGTTTGTTGCCTTTACTATATGAGGAATAACAATCAGCTTGCTTATTCTTGTTAAAGGTTTAATAAGACCAATGTTAAATTAAAATCCAAATGTTTCCTTTATTTTTGTTCGGAAAATTATAAACGATATGTCATTTTAAAGCTGTGGTCAATATGCATGCAAATGGCTTTTTCAAAACTAAGAAAAATATCTAATTTGAACTACTTACGTCTGTTCTCCGTTTATAACGTGTTTTCTTTACACTACGGCCGTTTCGGCTTTTTATTCTGCCATGTTCACGTGTCGGTATCTGTAGCGTTATTGTACTTCGTCATTTAAAAAACACACACTTAAAATCACAATTTACATAAATATACTGACATTTAACATTAAAAAAAAAAAAACACATTTAAAAAACATTTAGAATTTTTTTATAAATTAAAAGACCGTTCACAACACTGTTTTTTAAAAATATAAGTTCACTTATTCGCATGCTTCACTTAACAGACGTAATTAGTTCAAATTAGATTAATTTAAAGTTCTCTAGTATGGCGAAGAATAGTAAAATAAGAAAAATAGTTTGTTTAATATTTATAACCAATTTAAAACATTGATTTTTAATATTTTTTGATGCTTTCACTATTAACTATAGCGAAAAACTGAAGCCAATCGCATAAAGAATTTCGTCCACAAGAGTTTAGTATTTTTTTTAAACGCTATTTGTACAATTGCGGGTTTTAATGGATTTAGGCTGAGCAATGTCCGTGTAACCTACCGCCGCTATATGGTGATTTTAAATATGTTTTTACGTCGTAACTATTAACTATAGCGAAAAATTACCAAGCCATTCGGATGAAGAATTTTGTTCCCAAGAGTTTCGTATTTTTTAAAAAACGTTATTTCAACAATTGCGGGTTTTAAATGGATTTAGGATGAGCAATGTCCGTGTAACCTACCGCCGCTACGTTGGAGTCGCAGGTTGCTTTCTGTTTTACTAGAGCCGACCCTTAACTTATTCGTAACAAAATTATTTTTTTCTGTGGAAAATCTATGATTTTATAAGTAATTAACGGTGTTTATCAAATTTAAATTTTAGTTATTTACACAAACATGTTCCAATAGTAAAACAACGGCTTCTGAAAGTCGTTCAATTTCTCCTCTGTTTAATCAGCACTAGTACCACAAATCCACCTAAACCTTCTTCTCGTTATTTATAATATAATGCTTTCATTTCCTACAAACTACCTATTCATACAATTCAAAACGTCAGTGCCGTTTTAATTTCCACGTGGGTACTTGAGTCATATTAATAGCTTTGCACTTGAATCCAGTAAAATGTTGGTAAATTCAGAAGGATTTGCATTGGTATTACCAATGTAATACCAATGCAAATCCTTCTGACAATTTACTGTATCATAATTAACAACCTGTATTAATGTTGGGAAGTAGTACTTCAAACTGTATTGTTAATATGTTGTCTTCATCCACGGTTATATTGTAGTTGTTACAGAGAATATAAACATTGTACTTTGTGATTCAGACTCATCAAGACTTTGGTCATAATTTAAGACAGTATTATTACATTTTATTAAATTTATTTCATCTATTTAACATTATATCTATTATACAGGGTGTCCCACGAAGAAACGGAGAAACTCTCAGGACTTGTTCATCAGGTGAAAACAACAAAAAAAGTTCATATAAACATAGGACCGAAAACTCTTCGTTTCCCAGATATCCGCCATATTGATTTTTGTACCAAATAACTCAAATCTAGAGAACGATTTGAGTGATTGAGTTCAAACTTGGCATGAAGTTTAAACTAATAATGATATATTTAAAAACAAATAAAAAATTAAATCCAATTATGCGTCTCAAAATGGCGGCTGTTTGAAATTTTCAAACCTAAATAACTCAAAAACCGTACGTTTTAACGAAAAATGTCAAGATAAATTTTTTGTAGCCCTTTTGATTCCCTATGGGATGGTGTAATTGTCAAAACAATCGGATGAAGGATAATAGTTAAGTTAAAGGTAATGACAACATATGTACATACAATATTGCTGTGTTTACTGTGTTGGTATAGTATGCCGGGTTGAACAAACCAATTATTACACATAACTTAACTATTATCCTTCATCCGATTGTTTTTACAGTTACACCATCCAATAGGGAATCAAAAGGACTAAAAAAAAGGTTCATTAAAATGTACAGTTTTTGAGTTATTTATGTTTGATATTTTTAAACAGCAGATAATTTGAAACGAAAGATTTGATAGTATCGATTATTTTTCTTGAGATATATCATTGTTAGGTTAAGCATCATGCCAAGTTTGAACTCAATCAGTCAAAGTGTTCTCTAGATATGAATTATTTTGCACAAAAAACAAAATGGCGGATATCTGGGAAACGAAGAGTTTTCGGTCCTATATTTATATGAACTTTTTTTGTTATTTTCACCTGAAGAACATGTCCTGAGAGTTTCTCCGTTTCTTCGTGGGACACTCTGTATAAAAAGCTTTAGACCCAGAACTCGCCCTGATCTAAGAGAAATTTCAGTTAAACTTTGTTAATACTTTCACTACAGTAACGCGCAGGAAAATATTAACGGGCAGGGAAATATATAATGAAACTGTAAATTATACTCTGAATATCACAACTGAAGTGTGTTAAATGCAATGCACAGTATTGAATATAAGCGGTTTATTGAATTAAAAGAGAACTACTATCTTTGTTAAAAATTATAACCTAATGTTTATATTATTACATGTTAAATATTATTTTATATGAAATAAGGAACTTATAATTTTACAACGAACATTTATACGAATTACATCAAATATGATTCTGTACAGGTTTATAACGTTTATATATAAATCAGTACGTACTTAGATAAGATATTTGTCAAAAAATGAAAAATAAGTAACTAACACTATCCTTTGAGGTAACATTTATTCAAATAATAGTTGGTTTTTATACACTCTTCCTCTGTGAGTTGTTGCGAGGAGTTTAAGAATTTCTGGTTTGACCATGTTTGACCTTTTTTAATTTGTTTTGTTTTTGAACTCCGTTAATAGTTAAAAAATTAATAACTTATTTCGTATATTTTATAAGTGCAGTTATAACAAAGGTTAAAAAACCAGCGATGCTCAGGTCTACTCTTGTGAAGTCAGCTGTTATTGAACATATTAGACCAAACAACTGATTACTCTACCAACTCTAAACATATTTATGTAATTGTTATTTATTATGTTGCTCCCAATTCCTGTAAAATAATTAATGTAGTTTGTGTTATTTTTATGTCTAACAGATGGGGCTGTTTTACAAAAAGTATATAAAAATACTCGTGTATTCGAACGCAACGTTGTGTCAAAATTTTTACAAACGGACATTTACATTTTTATTTATAAGTTATAGATTTTATTTTATTTGTTATTTATGTCTGCTCTTAAAGTATTAGTAACACTTTTATTCTTGTCAGTAGCCTATGTCCATCCATTCGCCACATCCTAGTTGTTAATTTATTCGACTATACTTGGTTCATCAATTTTAAGAGCTTTGACTTTTATTATTTATCTGCATTTATTTACAGAATGAGCAAACGCTTAGAATGGCCTAAAGATGATCCGCTATTAAAATTCGGCCTTTTGATTTTTTTAACGATTGTTTTTTATTTTATTTATGTATTCTAAATGCTTTTCTGAGTATGTGTACAAATTTTTAAGACTCTTTGATAATTGTTTCGTATGAAATAAAAAGGTAATGCAATTCAAGATTTTTCGGATTTTCAACAGATTCGTTTTTACAACAGCACAGTAGTAGTTTAGCTATTTAGCTTTTTATGCAACTTTATGTTTTTTATGAAAATAATAGTAACATTTCTTCTGCAGTAGTAGTATGTATACGTTTGTAAAAAAATATAAACCATGTATATAGAACCAAACCTATGAGTTATACATAAGAGGTTAGATCACCTTTATACAATGTCGACATTTTTAATTTATTCAATGAAACTTAAAATTTTGTAAAATTTAAGGTGTTTAAAAAGATTTATCAATTTTTATTTTATTATATATTCAAACATGTTATGTTTAGAATGCACTAAAGGCGAAATGTAAAACATAATACAAAAATATTGAGTCTACCTTTAAGTAAAATAAAGCTATGTGTCATATATTGACAATGAGTTTAAGGCATTTGGCAACAACATTTGGAGTACCCTTAAACTCACTCTCTACCCAGGTACTTGGTGGCCTGCAATCAGTCACACAAATAGACACTTGGCATGTAAATGGCCGTACATTTGGAATAAGTTGTTTCGGTGTGTTAAAAAAGTATTTGAACACGTTTTTAACAAATACAATACTTTTCTGTGAGAATATTGGTAAGTTGATTTTAACAGCTAAAACAAATCAAGGATACAAATAAATATTACTATTTAGAAAATGAAAAATTATTAAATAATAATGAAAAAAATTCAATAAATAGTTAATACAAAAGATTTTATAATTTATCTAGTTTATAAAATAGCTGTGTTTTGAACAGTTGTCTGACACAAGTTTGGCTGAACTGATAGGTAATTACTCCATCAAAGAAAGTTTGAATATTCCTTTTTTAGGACAGACGTAGAACCGCCATCCTTCTATTCGTGGTTTGTTTTTATTTTCATAAAGTGAAGATTGTATTGGGATTACCTTTCTGTGCAATCTAGGATACAGAGTTACTAAGTTGTAATTCAGATCATACTATTATTATATCATCTGCATTTTTGGTTTTACAAGTCATATTACAGGAAATGTACGCACTGTACAACTGGTTCAAACCTATCAAGTGGTATTTGCGAGAGTGTGGTTAAATGTAATTATAGTCTAATATAATTAAACATTCCTAGAGGTCACTGCGTGCTTCGCACCCCACTGGGGAATTTACTCACATGTTTTACATCAAATGTGTACTATTAATAACAACATAAAATTAAATAACATCAGATTTTCAATAAAATTTTTAAATTTAAGACAGGAGTTAAAGCGGCATTACGTAGGCCTACTTTTAAAGAAAAACTTAACCTAAAAGTTAAATAAACTAATTGTTCCAAAGTATTAAATCAACTGTTAATGCACAGTCACTGAGAAATAAAAGTTTAAATGTGTTTCTAGAGTAAGCAGCTTAATATTTATTTGTTACAATGAACAATGAACATATACTGATATTTATCATGTCATTTTAAATGGATTATTAAATTATTTATAAAAATACGACTAGTAAGCTGCATACTTTAGAAACACAGATAAACTTTTATTTCTCAGTGAGAACAAATTATTTAATAAAACAAACAATAAACTGACAAACAAATAAATAATGTATTCGTAAAACTCTTTTCAACTACAAAGTAGTCATACTCGGTGACATTTAAACTAAAATCATATTATTAGGTTGAAAAGTGTTTTGACGAATACAAGTATTTTTGTGAGAAATTGTGTTAGTTTATAAGTTTGTTATAATTTATAATTTAATTATAATAAAACTAATTTTTGT